>PVKN010017536.1:0-17286 GCA_004027915.1 Capromys pilorides | reverse complement strand
ATGGACTATCTCAGTGTTGCTATCATTTCTTCCCAAATTGATATATATAAAATTCACCCCAATGAAAATCTCATCATGTATTTTTGTGGAAAATGACAAATTGAACCTAATAAAATTTACATGTAAAAGCAAAAGAACTAAAATAGTGAAAACAAGTTTTAAATAGAACAATGTTGACTGACATTGCCCAATCATGAATTTTTTGTAAAGCTAAATTACTCAAAGACATTATGTTATTAGCATAAACATAAATATACTATGAATCCAAAAACTGACTCATAAATATATGGCCAATTGATTACTGAGAAAAAAATATCAAAGTAATTCAATTAGGAAAGTATAATTTTTCCAACAAATTATTCTGAAAAACTAGATATCTACCCTTTCTGCCTTGATATTTTGAGAACAAATAATTGGTATACCAGGGGCAAATAACATGGTGTCTACTTTTTCATGTGTTTTTGTAGACTCTGTGTGTGTGTGCGCACGTGCGTGCGTTATCATTTTCCCACCCTGCAGCACTACAAATTACACAATAAAAGAAGTCATCAAAAAGCAGGAGGTGGTCTGGGAATGATGTTCATGTTGCTAACCAAGACATCCAGCATAAAATAAATAATTTTGTGAACTAAAATTTACTACAGAAAATCGAGTAAAGGAACTGAAATGTTCATCATTGTTAAAATTAGGACACTAGTATTTCAAATATTTTTAATTTCTTTAAAATGTATAGATATATATATATGTATGTATACATACGTATGTATCACTAAATAAGCAAATATACATATAAATAATATGAAACTTCCACAATATGTAGAACACATAAAATTTCACATTGTTTATGTTTGACTTGTAATTAATAAAATACCCAAAATAAACATTTAAACACGAAAGAGAAATTATTTCCCTTGAGCAAGTCTACTTAATCATTATGTAAGTATGGGAGTCAGGCAACGGAATGATGGGTGATAGGCAAGCGGCATATGTGGGTCACATCACTTTCTAAAAATTTCATGAGAAGTTCAAAACCAATCTTTCTGATTCTTGCAACAAATTTCATTTAGACTCACTTATAATGAATAGTTAGCAAACAATGTCAAGAGCAATTCACAAATTTGAAGACATTACCAATAACTTTGGAATAATTTAAGAAAAGGGCATCTTTTATTATTATCTCATGATGATGATTTCAACATTCTCTCTATGTACAGGTTGAGCATCCCCATCCCAAAAAGCCAAAATCTGAAATGCTCCTTTCTAAAACTGGCACCAAATCAGCCACTGCAAAACCTGGAGTCCAGAACCTGGAATACAGCAATGTGAGGAAAAGAACAAGAGGGCAGGGAGGTCCCCAGAACCCAGCAAGGATCTGAAGCTAGAACTGCTGTCCAAGGGGAGAGTGAAGAGATGAAACCCAGTGCAGAAAAGGGAAGCACAAATGCTCTTTCTAATGCACTTTCTCCCTGAATCCCAGGTTGCAGGGTGAGATAGGCGACTCAGGGCTAAGAGGCACAGTGACTCCTGGCAATTCCAAATACCCCCACAGAGAAACGTACAAGTAGAATGAAGCAGTGGATGCGGAATGCAGTGGCTGGGGAGTGATTTCAATCCAACCCACGTGTTCCCAGGAGAGGGTGACTGGCTGCTGCTATTTTGGAAAGGGCAACTGCAAGAGGCACCTGGAGTGTTGTGGGCTGAACATTGCCTCCCAGTCAAAAGCTAGGAGCAGCCCAAGCTGAAAGCTTAGGCTTGCTGGGATTATCTTCCACTCCACTGTAATTCTACTGTAGGTTTGCTAAGGTCTTGGCTCTGCCTACCAATGTTAGCTAACACAGGCCCTGAAATGGACATATTTTTTCTTCTTTTCTTTGTTTTATTCTTTATTACTTTTTCATGATTTATCTCACTTTTTTATGAGTGTGTACATTGTTTGTACTTTTTTGTTTAGCTCTAGTACTGTTTCTTCCCTGCTGTCTTCATCAGTTTCCCAAAGCTTTTGATCTTCCTTTATCCTTCAGCCTTGCTTCTACTTTCTTTTGTTATTGTGTCTCTATTTTTGCCTCTTACTTCTTTTAAATTTTCTTGTTACAGATTTTGTAATAGAACTACAAATCTTGTTCACATGCTTAAAGATAGCAAATTAATAATTAACAGTTTGTCATTTCCCAGGGCTGTGCCTGATGCTGTTGGTACTAATCATATTACATTATCCAGGGTGACATAGTTGTTCCAATTAGTTGTTCCTTCTGGCTAGGCCAAATAGGCAGCAATTTCTCAACACCAACAAACTAAAGAGGTAGGATCTTGCAACAAACTCAAAGTCAGAAGCCAGCTACACCTAGAAAACATCTCTGAAAGGTATTCATTTCCTAAGGAGCTCTCCACACTAACAATAAAGCTACAATACCATAAGCGCTTTACAAGCATCAAAGAAGAAGCTAAACTGTAAAAAAAGAAAAGACAGAAAATGAGAAGACAGAAGCAAAATGTAACCCCACTCTCAGGTTGTCCATAGCAAACAAAAGGGGTAGTGAAGTGGAATAAATCAAAAGCCACACCTGAACTCTGTAAAACATTACCAGAGGAACGAACAAAGAAAAAAAAAATGCGACTCTAGAAAAAAATTAAATTAGAAGTGATTTTTCAAGTAATTAAAGAGATGATGACCATAATGAAGGACATAATTAGTGAATCTAGAGTAGATACAGATTAAAACAAAAAAAAAGAGGATCTTAGAAAAATGATGGAAACCATGAATGCCCAACATATGAAAGAAATGGAATCCACGAATGAGATTTAAGCCAGTATCCAGGGGACTAAAAATTCTACTGAAAGTAAAGGGAACAGAATCACCCTGCATGAGCATAGAACATCAGCTCTAGAGGCAGTTTTATGATTAGCAATCATGAAAAGAAAAATTTCTTAAAAACTGCAAGACACCATAAAGAATCAATCCAACAGCTACCACAGGATGCAAAGAAGAATAACATAAGAGTGATCAGAGTCACCAAAGCAAGTAAAAAGTCAACACTCAAAAATCATACCATTCCTGCACACAAATATCAAACTTAGAAATTAGGGAAGTCACACCTTCAACAATTGCATCCAAAAATGAAATATTTAAGAATCAATCAGAGTATATCAGAAAACTAAAACATATAATTTGTTCTAGTGTAGAAAGAACCAATATAGTGAAAATGACAGTGTTTCCAAAATTATACACATTATACAGATTTAATGTAATCCAGATCAAAATACTAACAGCATACTTAAGAGAATTAGAGAAAACAAAACTAAAATTTATTTGGAACCAGAAGAGAGTCTGAACAGCAAAAGCAATTCT
The DNA here is from genome assembly GCA_004027915.1 of Capromys pilorides. Classification (NCBI taxonomy): domain Eukaryota; kingdom Metazoa; phylum Chordata; class Mammalia; order Rodentia; family Capromyidae; genus Capromys; species Capromys pilorides. Next base: position 13,940 of record PVKN010017536.1, on the reverse strand, counting down.
AGGCAACAAATGCAAGCAAGGGACATCACATTTCCTGACTTGAAATTATAGTACAATGTTATCATGATAAAAAAAAATAATAATACAAAATTATACACCTGAGGATCAATAGAACAGATTAAAAGTTGGAGAAACAACTTCAAACACACTCAACTACATTACCTTTGACAATAGTGTTGGACACTTCAGACAAGGAAAGACAGCCTCCTTAATAAATGGTGCTGGAAAACTGGCTGTCAACATGATGAAGGTTAAGCCCAGACACATATTGCACCATGCACTAAAGTACAACTGAAATGGTTCAAATATTTAAACATTAAATCAGAAACACTCAATCTGCCAGAAGATAGAACAGGTAAAACTGTGGAAGACACAGGTGTAGGCAAGGATTTCATGAGCAAAACACTGATCGCACAGGAAATATTATCAAAAATAAATAAATAAATAACTGGGGTCTCATCTTATTTAAAAAGCTTTTTACAGCAAAAAAAATGATCAATAGAGTGAAGAGACAACTCATAGAATGGGGAAAAAATGGCAGCTATTTCTCAAAGGACTAATAACTAGAATACATAAAGACCTCAAAAAATCAGAGCTCCTGAATGTAAAGACCTAATTCAAAACAAGGCATCTGAAATGAATAGACACTGCTCAGACAAGAACAAATAGCAAATAAATACATGAAAGAAATGTTAAACATCACTGTTCATCCAAGAGATGCAAATTAAAACAACACTGAGATTTCACCTCACTCCAGAAAGAATGGCTATTATCAAGACATCAAAGAATAACAAATGCTGGCAAGGCTGTGATGAAAAAGAAACTCTTCTCCACTGTTAGTCGTAGTGTAAACTGTACAACCATTGTGGAAATCAGTAAGGAATTCCTCAAAAAACTAAAATGAAAGGTTCTGTTTGACCCAGCTATTCCCTTTCTTGGTACCTTCCTGAAAGAATTACAAAAAGCATAACACAGCAATATGTGTAGACCCGTTATTTATACCAACACAAACTTTTAATAGATAAATCTTGGAAACAACCCAAATGCTTACCAACGGGAGAACAAATATAAAAGATGTGGGGTTTTTAAAAGGTATATATAATGGATATCTCCGTTACTTTTTTGCATTGCTGAGATGAAATGCTCAAAGCTCGAAGGTAAGGGAGAAAAGGTTTATTTAGCTTATACTCTGTGCAGATTTTGTCTGTAATCCACTTGCTCCAAGGCAGAGTGGCCCACAATAGAGGGACACTGTTCTTAGCAATAAAAGATAACAAAGGCAACATGACCCAGAAGGGCCAAGAGGAGGAACAAACCTCTTTCCCACTCGTATACTATATGCAAGCTACCTGTCTTAGGTCAGGTGTAGGTAGCACTCACACTGCCAACCCCAAAACTAGACAATCGACCAATCACAAACTCTAGATTTACAAAAGCCCTCCTCCTATGACTCTGCAGCTTTGCGGACCATCCAGTGGCAAGCCATCACAGTGGAGTACTACTCTGCCACAGAGAAGCATAAATTTGAGACATCTCTAGGAAAATGGATCTTGAGACCATACTCTTGGATGAAATAAGTGGGTGCATATGTAAATGTTGCATTGTTTCTCAGATGTGAGAAACTAAAAGCATAAATAAGGTACTGTGAAATAGAAGAAAATATTCAAATGGGAAGGAGAACAAGGGAGACAGGAGAAACAAAAAAGGGAAAGGAAGCTGAAAGCAAGGAAAAGAGAACAGAAGGAGAAAATGGTAATAGAGCTTTTGCAAATGAGGTGGGGAGAGGAGTTGAAGGGAGGGGAAGGAAATGGTCAAAAGAGAATCAACAAGGGTTGGGGATACAGCTCAGCTGCATAAGTGCCTGCCTGACAAGCACGAGGTCCTGAGTTCAATCCCTAGTACCAAAAAAAAAAAAAAAAAAGAATTAAGATATATCATGTACAGGTAAAAATTCCATATGATCACCAATATAATTTTTAAAAAGAAAATAAGCATAATTTTGACTAAAAAAAGGAAAATGTACCAGTAAATTTTTTTAAAAATATTTAAAATATCGCTAAAGATACAAGAAAGAAAAAAAAAGCAATAAAAAACAATAAACATCCACCAAGATGGTGGATCACAATTTTACGGTGCTGATGGAAATACAGAATGTAAATGAGTACAGCCATTAAGGCAATCAGCAAGGAAGATTCTCAAAAGTGAAGCCTGGAGCTGGCATCTGACCCACTTGTGCCATGCCTTGGTATACACCCAAAGGAATTAGCACAATATATGGTCACCTGCACATGTGTTCATTGTCACACAGTTCACAGTAGCCAAGGTGTGGAACCAGTCTCAGTGCCCATTGACACATGAAGGGTGGAGAAAATGTGGTATTATAATGAATGTGGGTTTACACACAATGCAGTATTATTCAGCCATAAAGAGGAATAAAATGCTGTCATTTGCAAGAAAATAAATGAACTGGAGATTATCATGTTAGATGAAATACGCCAAACCCTGGAAGACAAATATCATATGTTCTCCCCAGTGGCTGGAATCTAATAATGATGAAATAAAAGCCAAAGGCAGGCCAACACTGGATGGCAGCAAGAGCATAGGGGAAGAGCATCAGCCAGGAGAATGGGGTGACACCATGATAAAGTACATGCACCAAAGCCCAGTGTCATATAAGACGTAATGGGTGCCAAGGAAAAATGTTTCAGGTTGAGGAGCAATTTAGATTTTGGAGTTTCAGATTAGAGATGTTCAATGGGAAAATCTATAAAAATATTTGAAAACCCTGGGCATGCAAGATAGCTCAGCTGACTGAGCACCTGCTTAGGCAAGCACAGGGGCAGAGGTTCAATGGCACCACATGCAGCACCAGCCCTGCCCCCAGGATGGGCTGAGCTGGCCAGAGTCGGCATGGTGGTACACGCCTGCAATCCCAGCGCTGGGGAACCTGAAAGGAGGATCACCACACACTGAGCTGTGCAGTGAGACTCTGCCACAACTAGATACATAAAAAATAAAATAAAATAAATAATATAAAGGACTGATCATGTGGGTAATAGACAGAATATTTATTTATTTATTTATTTATTTATTTATTTATTTATTTATTGTGTGAGTATGTGTGTATGTGTGTACGCACCCGTGCACACATGTAGCAATGGGGATCCAGCCCAGGGCCTCATGTACACTAGGCAAATACTCTACCTCTAAGCTATAAACCTAGTCTTGTAAATCTTATTTTTGAGCTTTCTTGTTTCTTTACCTCCTTACATCACTTCCCAGCATACTACAAAGGAAATGGGGAAGGGGGACTAAAAAGCTTCAGGAAGGAGGACGTGATATATAAACTTCCTGCCAGGTGCAAACGCTAGCAGTAGAGTATCAGCCTCCTTGCAGACCCAGCCTCTGTGCCAGGAATGAGGAATACAAGAGGACAGCAGCCACGGTGGGAGAGGCAGCACCACGCAGCTCGGCAGAGACCTCTGCAGCCAGACTCGCTTCACTTACCTTTTCCTGTAGCCTAATGTTATCCCACACCTTGCTGCACACCATACACTCAAATGCATCAATGTAATTGTCCTGAGTGATGTCTTGCACACCCCACTTCCGTTCCCTGAGAGCTGTCAGAAGTTGCTGGTTAGAGATCTCACCCTTCAGCTTCCACTCCAGGTAGGCCTCATACAATCTGTCATCATAGTCCAGTCGTTTAATGTAACTTGCCAGGTCTCTAGGGTGAGCGAATTCTGATACCAGAATGGCACTTCTGTTGCTTGGAAGCCAATCTACGATGCTGGGGGCCCCGTAGTACACAGGGACTACTCCCAGTTTCAGTGGTCTCCAGAACTTCTCTGTGATGTAGTCATCACAAACTGCATTCTCAAAAGCCAGGATAAACTTATACTGGGCAATGATCCTATAAAAGCCATCAGCGTCCATATAAGTTGGGTTTTTCAGCTGCTGAGGGAGAGCTCTGTTTCGTAAACACTCACCATAGGAATCAACCTCAATGTAGGCCATCAGCTCACGAACATAGCTGTCCCTATCTGATGGTGGGTCACAGTCTGACTGTACATACACCAGCGGAGCAAGTCTTTTCCTTAGGATGTTTTTGGACTTCAGAGGAATGAAGTATTGGAGAGACTTCAGGGCACCAATGCCCTCCAGGTACTGGGTGGTCAGTGGCAAGTGGGAATGCCTGCTGAATGTGGCTGTGTGGTTGAACAAGGTGATGACTGGCTCATGAAAGAGCTTGTAATTATTTTTCGGAGACTCTTCATGGAAAAGGGCCCAGTCGTGATAGGCTTTCCGAGGCAGGGGTAAGCTATCTATGTTAAAGTCAGTACCTAGAAAAAGAAAATCAATTATTAGTTATGTCCAAAAGGATCCTGGTCTATAATATTAGAGCACAGAGAAGTCCAAGGCTATAAATGCAAAGCATCACTGCCCAGTGTGTTGATGCATGCCTGTGATTCCAGCACTCAGGAGGCTGAGGCACAAGGATCGCTGTGAGTTTGAGACCAGCCTGGGCTACAAGGTGAGTTTGAGACCAGCCTGGGCTACAAGGTGAGTTTAAGACCAGCATGAACTCAGAGTGAAACCCTGTGAAAAAAAATTGAAGGAAAAAATAAGCATCACAGCGTCACTCTAAGGTAGCTAACAGCTGATCACGGGCTTCACCCTAGAAGCTGCTGCAGAAGATCACCAAGGAGAAAGCCAGTCGTCCTCACTTTATGAAAAAGGGAACAGGAGCAGTATCTCCCACGCTCTACCGGAGAATGTACTTCACTGCCCCTTACAATCAGCTTTTCAAGCTGGAGATGCTGTCTGTAAGAGGGCAGAGAAAATAAAGAGATCTAGATAGAGTGCTTTAAAACAAAAATAGCAAGAGAGAGGAAGCCAAAAGGAAAAATGTAACTGGGTTTGCAAATTGATTTAACGAGGCGGGAGGGGGCAAAATCATGAAAAGTGGCCAGAAGAAACATACAGGATGGGATTTTTTTAATCCAAAATGATCGATTTCAACAAAGTGCAGTTAATCAATCTTAGTCCAAATGGTAGACAAGAGGCTTTTAAAGACAAAAGAGCTGATAATAGCACTATGTTACAGACTGCTGCAGGATGGACGTGAATTAACAAGATATCAAGAAATAAAGAGGCATAACATGATTATAATTAGGAGCAATTCTACCTTCCACAGAATTAATTGGAAAACCTCTGAAACATGATAATGTACAGACAGAAGTGATGGATGTGGTAAGCCTCTGTTGCCTGGCTGCACGGGTGAAGATCCACTCAGAAAGAATCTATTTCTATGACAGAGCAGGAAGAAGCAGGACATTATGACAACAGGTAACATGGAATTTCTGAATGTTCTTGGCGCATGATTTTTGCAGATGGTAACCAACAAAAGGAAATAGCAAAAAAGTCCATCTCCTAGCACCTACTGAGAACTCAAAGCAAAATAAAACATCTCTGGTAGAGCTCATAAAAATTAATTATTTAATGTCAATGCACACGAGTATAAACTCTTTGGCAGCAACAATGATGAACAGTTAATCAAAGAAGGTCTTCTAGCAATTAAAGGTCAAGTAAGATTATATCAAAGTACCCATACTACTAATTGTAGAGAAAATGCTCAAAAAATCACCAGTGTTTCCATAATACATTTTCCATAATCAGCAGTGAATAACATAAAAACAGGTACATACATGTTTGTTTGGCTTCTCCTGTATGTGACCTTGAGTAGCAAAATGAATCCTCAGCCATATCCTGAAATGGAATAGCATATAGAGCTGGATGGTTGGCAGAGGAAGAGAATCATTAAACTAGAAAAAATAAGACACAAAAGAGAATTTGAGAAGAAGGGCAGTTCATCACATTGCAAGGTGCTGCTCAGGAGGGCCTGGCTAGGTCAGTGGCCAGTGATGCGAACTGAAGTTGATAAAAAGGAGTTAGAACATGAAGTTTCACCTATGATACACAGAGAATCAAACCTGTTTACTTAGGAGAGAAAGTGCTAGAGACCAATGCACAGGAATCAGAGGCAGAGATGAAAACTGTAAGACAAGAGACTGAAGGAACAAATACCCATGATATGCACCTGCAATCCCAGCTACTAGAGAGGACACAGCAGGATGATTGCCAAGTATGAGGCAAACGTAGGCAACTTAGCAAGACCCTATCTCAAAACAAAACTTAAAGGGGCTGAAGATACAGCTGCTTGCCTAAGGGAGCCCTTGGCTCAACCCCTAGTACTGTAAAACAAAACAAAAACAAAGGAGGTCCTGAATTAATTAGGGGGGCCAGCACAGAGGTTTAATAGGGTGGCACCAAAATGAGTGGCTGTCAGCTAAATGCCAGCTGGCACATGAGTTACTGGATCTGACTTGCTATGGATTTTCTGCAGCAGGGGCCCAAGACACAAAACAGAACATTGGTTTACAGGTACAAAGCCTGTTCTGCTTCTGAGAATGGAGGAGGGCAAATCCCACCTCTGGTGTGTCTATAAAGTGCAAACAAAACTAAAAAGTGGTCATGTTTACACTCTTTTGTGGCCACTAGGGAGGGCTCTCCGGCTGTATTGTAAGAGCAATTGGACTTGAACCTGGCACCAGCTATAATAAGCCTGTCATTCATGATAACTGAGAGATGCATGTTTACAAGTTGACTAGGCCCAGCCAATCTGCTACTGGCATCTCCATAGTGGAAGGGGATAGAAGGATACAATTCCTTGCACATGCAATCTCTAGTAGACAAAAAAAAAAAAGAGCCCTGCAAATTCTCAGCAAGGGATATTTATATTCATATGTTCAGAAACAACACACTTTTGAGCTGGGCATAGAGGTGCATGCCTGCAATCCCAGCACTAAGGAGGCTAAGGTAGTAAGACTGCACCGAGTTTGACATCAGTATGGGCTATGTAGTGAGTTAGAGACTAGCCTGAACTACATATTAAGACCTGTCTCCAAAAAAAAAAGGGGGGGTGTAGGGGAGAGTAAGAAAGGAAAAAGAGAACAGGAAGGAGGAGAAGAAAGGAGATGCAGGAGCAGTAGCACACTTATGTACATGTGAAGTTCTTATCCAACCCATCCGAATTACGCTGAGTTTGCAAGGGTAGGGCTACTTTCAATAGTGTGGATAACTCTCTAGTAGTGAGAAAAGTTACAGGAATCTGATGTCCCAGAAATATTTTTCATATTTGCTGTTCATTTTTTTTTCCTGGTACCAGGAACCAAACTCAGGACCTTGTGCTTGCTTGGCAGGCACTGTGCCACTAAGTTATAGCCTTGGCAGTGTGCTCTTCTAAGAAATGTTTCCTAGAAACTTCCCTGAGATGCACACAAAACACAATCTGCTCCCTTCCCACTGCATACATACATTTTTCTATTATTAATGCATTTTTATTTAGTTGAGTCTCCCGAACTAAAATTCTCTGGAGATTTAAAAAATAGCTCTGCTCTATAACCTTCTCCTGTAGGCCCACAATTTCAGATGGAAAACCCTTAGAACCAGGACAGTCTGGGGCCATCCTCACGCTGGCTGTGGCTTAGGAAACAACTCAGTGACTTAGCTCCCACTGACGCCAGGGCAATGCTCACTATAACAAAAGATGGAACTGAGATGTTTAAAGAAGTGGCAATCAATCAACCTGTGGTAAGTAAATAAAAACAAGACTGACTTGTGTGCAGTTGATTTGTTAGTTTACGCAGTCATCTTCCGTGCCATTTGCGTCTAACAACTTCCATTCAAACCTGTATTTCTCTGGGTTTGTCTGCATTTACTGAATCCTGACAAATGCATTTGATCCTTTCAACAACAGCCAGTGAATACAGCTTAAACACTAAAGTGCATGCTAAAGGGAACTGCCACTTGAATACAATGGAAAAAAATTAGTGCTAGCAAATGACACCAGGTTGCTGACTGCAGAGGCTGCATTTGAAACAGCAATAAGTAGAGGAGTAGCATACATTTTACAGGATGTGTTTACCTGCTCCTCTCCCTCTGCAGGCTCACACACAGGTCTTTCATTATTCCTACACCAACTGGGGAAACAGAAGGCAGCGCATATCATCTGCCCCATTTGACTAACAAAGGCTGGAATACTTTTCTTGAACTAAAACACACAGGTGGAACCAGAATTTAAGACTGATTCATGCTAAAGGATCACAGAGGTCAGTGCCCCTGCTATGATGTTGATTCTATGAAATGAATAACTGATTTCTGGCCCTTTGGAGGACAGGAAAAAATATATATATATCAGCTAGCTTTAGCATTATAATGGTGCGGAAAACCTGACCTGCTTGAGAAGGTAGCATACCTAAGTTCCAAAAGAGAAGTGCTCCCCTAAAATGCCTCCAAAGGTATTTTCTGTTTTAAAAGAGAATCCCTATTATGAAACTGTATGACCTACAAAAATGTGGTCCTACCAAAAATATTTCCAAAAACGTTAATATTTCTGGGGCTGTCTAAGCAGTTACCTAGTAAGCACAAACTCCGGAGTTCCATCCCTAGTCTGGCATGTGGTGCCAACTCCACAAGCCCAGACGCCTCGTGCATGCCTGTAATCCCAGTGCTGGGGAGGCTGAGACACAAGAATCACTGTGAGTCCAAGCTGCATAGTAAGACCCTGTACCAAATAAATAAAGAAATAAAAATAAAATAAAGTAAAATTTCTGAGGAAAAGCAATGTAGACTAGAGATCTGCTTTCCATATTATCATCTAGCAACTATAAAGTTCACTGGTTTTGTTTTTGTTGTTTGTTTGTTTTGTTATTCACACAAATCCCATTGGGTCTCACTTATTTTTCTCTAAGTTTATACAGGTGAACTAAAAAACTTCTGAGAAAATAGTGCTGGTAATAGAGAAAGGTTCCTATTACCTGAGAATAAATTCCAAACCAAAAATACTAGCCATGCTTACCTATGCAGGTATCCAGTTCTATCCAATTCAGAGGAACATGCCAAAGAACTCAAAGAGCTCCAGCACTAATCTCCTCTCAACCTACAGTCTTCCCTCCCCTCCACTGTTTGTTCTTCATGAGTCCTCCGCATATCTCTTAATCAGTTGTACACTGCACAGCCTTCTCTCAGTTAGCAAGTTCCTTAGGCATGCAACTGTACCCTGGGCATGGACATTTCTCATGTTGCCTCATTGAGCCTGCACAGGAGGCCAGTGAGCACCTCTGAGGGTCCCTTCCCACCATGTGCAGGGCCTGACGATGGAGTAAAACAGAATCTTGAATACCATTAGTCTAATACTTAAAAGCTATAAATCAGTCTAACAAGTTGTTAAATGCTTTGTCCTTCTATTGTTGCATGTCATAAATTTGTGATGGGGGGAGGGAGGGAGGGAGGGAGGGAGGGAGGGACGGAGAGGGAGAGAGAGAGAGTGAGCGAGCATAATCCAAGCTGAATAATTGTGGGTAACACATGTTACCAATTGTGTGTAGCACAATACTTTCCTGTCAAGTGCAAAGTCCTAAGTTCCATTACATATACAAGAGGAAAGAAAGAAAGAAAGAAAGAAAGAAAGAAAGAAAGAAAGAAAGAAAGAAAGAAAGAAAGAAAGAAAGAAAGGAAGGAAGGAAGGAAGGAAGGAAGGAAGGAAGGAAGGAAGGAAGGAAGGAAGGAAGGAAGGGCTGGTATCATTCTCATCAAAGACAATAATTCTCTCTTGGGTTCAGCTTGGGCTTGCTACCTCACTCTCTGCTAGCTCCTCAGAGCTTCCCTTCCATCACTCAAGGCTACCATGAGTGAACCATCCACTTCCTCCTGGTCCATCCTCTCCCCATGGTCCAACTGCTCCCAAGTGCACTGCCCCTGAGGTGATCCCACTCTCCACAGACAAGCTCTGTCTCCTCCCTGCTGGCAGCTGCCTCCAATTTCTTCCAAGGAGCCTGCAGCTGGCATGCCAGGCACAGATACAGAACCTTTCATCCTACAGAGCTCTAAGGCAGAATGTGCTATTACCCAGTTACTCCTTCATCCCCCCTTGGACTCAGTCCTGGCTGCAGGGCTTCAGCCTACACATACAGACACAGACACCCCAATGACAAGTACAAGTTTGGTCCCATCAAGACTACCTCCTTGGCCAAATGCCAGTCAGACTCTAAAGCCCTTCACAACTAGCCTAGGCCCACTAAGCCCAGTTTTAGCAAAGAATCCTGCTACACCAGTTGAGCCTGTATGTCTAACCAAATCTCTCATCCCCTACACCTGATACCCAAGCCTGTGGCCTCTCTGTGGCAAGAATCTCACTACCCTTGATGTTCTCTAATTTTTCATCCAGGAGACCTCCTTGCTCTGTGGGTTGACTAAAATTCCTTTGCCATCTATATAGCTGAGCTCAGCTGCATCAAGTCCCAGGCTACACAGCCCAGCACGCCCTTGCACAAATAAACCTGGAAGAAGCCAGCTCAGGTTCTGGAAGTGGAACCAGACCACAGGGACAAGGTATTCTGGGACCTAGGTACTTCAAAGTGGTGAGCCACGGGAGACTCTCCCGGCTAAGTCCAAAGAGTCCACACTGAAGTTTAAGGTACTCATGCAGTGAACTGAACAGGGGCCTGATCTACATCAGTGTGCTTGACAGCAATCCCACAAACTCTGGTTTTAAACCTCTGGAGCAAGGACATGCAATGTGATTGGAGGAGAGGAGCAGGTAGATGATTATTTCTTTTGAGGGCATTCTCATAGAGTGACTCCTTTGCAGAGGTTTATTCTAAAGTACTCTATTGTTTTACCCCTGCTCAAATTTTAGCTAAATCCTAAATTTGTAGGTCATCTAAAACCTGACCTGAGGCTTCAACCAACATTCAAGAGCCTTTTGGAAGCATTCACTTGGATGTTCCATAGACAAGCACAAATAGTGATCCTGACTAAACTAGTCACATCTTCCCCCCAAATCTGCCCTTTTAGCTCCTCTTTTTCTGCACTGATACCATCCCCAACCTTGGTTTGAATCTTTTAAACAAGGTGATCCACCTCTGAGCACACTTTTACTGTTTTTCCCTTCCTTAAATAGGGCTCAGGCACACAACCACAAGCCTTGGTAGACAGCATACTCACTTCAGTGAAGCTGGTACACCTGCAGAAATCCTTGTCACCACAACACATGCCTCCAGAGCCCACGAAGGACCTGCCACTGAGAAACACTGCACTGGCCCATAAGCTTTCATATGTGCGATCAACTCTACAGGCAATGGCTTTTGTTTTTACATTCCTGTTTTCAATGGCTTGGAATATATCAAGTCCAAATTACTACGAGCACCAAAACATTGTGAGGTACTTGGGAAATTTTTTATGTCAAAAGGAAAAAAACCTACCAAAGTGGATTAGTGCATCAGTGCTTTACGTAAATTCAGCCCTAAAACAAAGAATTCAAAGAGAGACCTTCTAGTGGAGATTAATTTCTTCAAAATATATCAAATACCTCCTGATATCACTTCTTTTGGGATTTCAATCATTAGGGATTGAATTCACAATGGTATTTGCACAAGATTATATACTGGGGATTGAACTCAGGACCTTGCTCTTGCCACACATGCACATAAGCAACTGAACTATCCCCTGGTCTATAAAACATTACAGGACTTTCAGATAAACCTGGCTTGCAGAAAAGCACAGTGACCTCAGGCCTCTTCAGGCTGCCCTGACCATTCATTTATCAGTTGCTTGGTGCTTCTCAGGTTTCCTGGACAACTGGCTCACAATTCAGTTCCATCAGTGCTATAGGAAAACTGGAGCAGACCCGAGCTTCAGCCAGCCTGGGCAGCCCAGGAAAAGCCACTTTGCCTCTGACCCAGGGAGGGAGCTGCTTGCTGCAAGTATCCATATGGTCCCTCCTTCTCCTTCCTTCTTTTGCTCCACCAACCATCCTATCAACCCCTGCACCACCAATGCCTGTAATATAGCCCTGTTGGAAATACCCAAATTTTTTTCTAAAATTAATAATATAGATGCCCACTTGAAAGGTTTAGGACTTTTGATTGCAATATTTCAAGTTCCATTTTGGTTAAGTCTCTAAAAATATCATGCATTTTTTCAAGATTCCACCCGCTTCTTACCATAAACTTAGGCTTATATTTTCCCCTCTGAATCATCTTCCTGTTTATTTCCTAGTCCATCTGTTTTATGTGAAAACATAAAAATGCGTATTTCCTATCCTAAGGGGGAAAAAAAAAAATATATATATATATATATATATATATATATATATATATATATATTCAGAAATTGAAGCTCCTGTTAAAAAAAAAAAAGCCATCAAAAGTACCTCAAATCAAAGCCATTTTCTTTATTCAGTTTGTGTTGTAAAATTTCTTCCCTGTGCTGTGAAATAAAGTATACAGAACAGTAAGATTCAGGTAGCTACAAAGAAAAATCTGGTGGAGATGAAGTTTCCCCAGTAAAAAGTCCCCTGTGTTTAACCACACTCTTAAGTTTTAACATGAATTATAAATCCTCTCCATAGTATTTCTTGAGATGTACATGTAAAAAGAGATGTAGACATCCCTCTTGCTGAAAGTTTTACTACAGAGCCTTCTACTCATCCGAATCAAAATCTTCCATGGTCAAAATTTATGATGCAATTCACAAACTATGACTTATAGGAAAAGTGATAGCTCATACATTATTTCAACTATAAGTCACCTCAGCTGTAACTAAACTCACAGTGACCTCTCGGAGTTGTTCTCATTTCCTGCTTTCAATTAAGTTGTTTGTTTCACAAAGCTCAAATAACTTCAAGTGTCTGAGATCTCCACTAAAGAGTGTTACCTCCCTGTTACAGCCGTCTACAGTAAGCAGAAAGCAAATTAGAGTTCTTCTGGCAACTTCTAAATGCAAACACAAAGCCAACTGTTTCTTCCAACATTTAGAAAAAAACTCAGTCTTGTTAAGAAGAGAACAAGTTGAAACATAAGTCAAAGGAATAGTTTTCAGCCTAAGGTGCTGGCCTCTACTTAGAAAATCAGGGGCTCAGGTGGCATCTAGGGAATGGCAAAGCCAGCTCTGAGAGGCCCATTACATTCTGCTGAACTCTGACAAGAACACTTAGTGAGAAGGCAGCTTATCTCTGAAGGCCTGGAGTATCTCTCAGGCAGTTGAAAGCATTTATTCTTGTTTTCTACAAGCCAAGTTAAGGTGTCCCCATGCATCTCATTTGGCTTACCCTACTGTAGACGATGCAACTGGAGTCGGGATAACACCAGGACCTGAGAACCTGAGCAATTTCTGAAAATGTGGTATTAGCAGTCCTACTGTTTGGAAAACATTAACCTGGGAACTCTAGAACTTAAGATTTTTTTAAAAAAATAAGCCCCAAGGGAACTTATGATTGTGAACGTAAATGTTAAACCATTAGCCAAGGTAGATAGTAGTGTAACATTCATGCACATAGTCATGGCAGGAGAAGGCAAGAAGCAACCAGATCTGCCTCAGCAAAGAGTAGGACTGAATTACCGACAAGGACGTGTAAAAAATCCAGCAGTCAAGGAAAAAAAGCTCAATTATTAATTCAGGGCAAATGGCAAAAGTAATCAGTGTGTTTGCTGTTGCTGTATCATTTACGTAGACACAATAATGTTAAGAATGGATACTGAGGTGTCAGACGCGACGATGGAAAGGGAGGGTGGGACACAGGAAGGACAAATGTGGGTGTGTTGGAGAGAGCAGAAAATGCATGCTCATGTTCTAGGATGGGGAGCCAGCAGATAACACCTAACACTGCCAAATCATGACAGCCCTATTAAGAAACTGCTTAACGGTCTTGTGGTTAACAACCAAGTCAGATAAAAAAATCTTGAAAAGCAGTAACCTCTGAGATAGCTTTGATTAAAAATAGTGAATGAAAGATTATACAGGAAAAGGAAACCTCCCTCCTCATAGCTCAACCAGGCAGATGGCAATTTCCTGTAAGTTTGTTTTTTAAAAAACAGATG
>PVKN010017535.1:0-17290 GCA_004027915.1 Capromys pilorides | reverse complement strand
TCAAAACGGAAAAATAAAAAACAAATCAACAAACTAAAAAACAAACCCATACACATGTCCCGAAACATCCTCTGTAATTCCAAATGAGTGGTTTCTTTCCAAGATCTCTGGCATCAGAATCCCACATGTCACAGGTTTTTTGTACCTTGATGACAGCCTCTGGATTTGTGAGTAGCATTCCTGCTCCAGAAGGCTTTCTCTCTGTACAGCTCATCCATGCTGGGGCATGTCCTTGTTCACATAAGCAGGTAGCAGATGCAAACAGCCCTCCAGTCAGTGTGTTGGATGGAAGCAGAAGCACTAGAGTTCAAGAAAACTGGTGGACTTAATGCCAGCGTTGGGAAACCTAGCAGCCTCTGAAAGCCACACACGCTGGGCCTGGCTTCTCCCCGTAGAGGATATGCATGTATTCTTCCTGACCTGTGTTTAAATTTCACAGGGATCCTTGCCCAGGTCACCCTCTCTGTGTAATTTTTTTCTGGAGTCTACTTCAGTGAGTGTGGTAGGGAAACAGTGAAAATCCTCATGTGGAGTTAGTTGTTCTGTGGGTCTGTCTGAAATACTTAACACTTTCTAAGCATAGCCTGATTGAACTTCTAACTGAACTCTACTCAAAATAGCAGGTGCTGGACTTTTTTATTCTTTTGGTAATCTTGCCTACTGCAAAGAAGGTTCACTTCCAGAGTAAAAAGCCAGCACTGTTGATACTTTACAGTAGTCATGAACTTTCCTTGGGCTACTGCCACTGGCGTGGTGTGGCCCTTCTCCCTGGAGCTGCCAACCCTCTGGGCCATCTTCTGTCCCTAGTCCCTGGCCTCCCCCATGGTCAGATTGCTCACTAGTTTCCCTGGTGCCTCTGCTGCCCTGTGCTGAGAGGAAACAAAAATGCAGAGAGGGCTGGGACCATAGTCAAGGTGCAGAGGTCTTGGACATGGGGCGTGGTTGGTGATGAGTGCAGACTTTTTCCTCCCTCCTCCCTTCCTGTCACTTGTTACCAGCCCCTGCCACAGAGAGGGGAAGACATAGCAGCTGTCATTTTTATATCTAACATTTCTGCTTATTTCTTTTATATTTATTTTTAAAATTAACATTTGTCAACATATACATGTTAACTAACATACATGTACCTTTTATATACATATGTAAATATAAATATGTAAATATATTTATATATGCATATATAATTAACATATATGTTAATATATTTTTTATTCTTTTAATCTTTGCTTAAGGTGATAATTTATATCCATTCATATTCTAAAGCTTTATGTTTCAACATACGTCTCATCGTTGGTTTGCCTCCCATCCTGATGCCATCCCTGGCCACACCCTGTGCAGGTACCCATATCACAGTGGGTACCCAGGAAGACTCGTTTTGGAGCAATGGCAGGGAAAAGGCAAAGACTGAGCTGCAACCCTTTCTGTACTATTTTCTTCTCCTCCATCTCTGCCTGGCTCCTGTTCTAGACCAAATCCTCATCTCTTTTGCACTATTTCACACCAGTTTCTTCTTTTTCTAGCATTGCCACAATTTTCCATGATTTTCATGGAGAGACTTTTTCATTTCTCATTGAATATGTTCATTTGACAAAAATTAATTGGTCTTTTATTTGTAAGCCTCCCTCATATGGAACCCCAACAGGCTGTGTTTCCCCTCTTGTACTAGAAGGTGGGAAGTACTGAAAAAGAAGCCAGAATTCATGAGTTCAGCATCAGCATAGGAAACTGAACCAGGTCTTTTGGACAGGAAATCACCTGTGACCAGTTCTTTTCCTTCACACTCCTCACCCTACTGGGAAGCCTTAGGTCTCATTTGTCTAGTCAGTTACTATGTATCTTCCCTCTGGGAAAGAAGTAGATTGTTCTACATTGAAACCCATGCTTTGTTTACAAGTTGAGTTTCTGAGGGTGGCTAAATAGCTCAGTGAATTAAAGTGTCTGCAAGCAGGCACAGGGGTTGGGGACATGGGGCATCACTAAGATTGCAATTGAAACTGGGCGTGGTGGCACTTGCCTGTAATCCCAGCCCTTGACAGGCTGTAAATAGGTGGATCACTATGAGTTCGATGTAGTGGTGAGACCCTGAACACCTTGTAGACCCTTCCCTAAAATACAAAAAGAAAAAAAAAAAAAAAGTTTCTGAAGCCTCTCAGTAGCACTTAGTAAATGAAAAAAAATTTTTTTTGGCAGGATTCGGGTTCGAACTCACAACCTTGCACTTGCGAGGCAGGCACTTGTGCTATGGAGCTATCTCCCCAGCCCCAGTAAATGAAAATTTTAATACAGGAATTCTAATCAAGGAAGACTAGTTAAAAAAAAATTCCTAGTGAATTCTATAATTCAACTTAGAGAGATGGGGCTGGGGGTGGAGGGAGGGAGGAGAGAGATATATAGAGATAGAGACAGACAGAGAGACAGAGACAGAGAGTGACAGAGAGACAGACAGAGAGACAGAGAAAGACAGAGACTTAAAAAACAGAAGCCAGTGGAAGTGGCACACATGTGCATGAATCCTAGCACTGGGGGACTCTGAGGCAGGAAGATTATTCAATACTCAACAAATACCCTGTCTGTATAGTGAAACAAATAGAAATAGAAAGGACTGGGTATGTAGCTGAGAGGAAATAATGTCCCTAAGTTCCATCTCCAGTAGCAGAAAAATAGGAAAAGGAAAAGAAAACAAAAGAAAGAGGAAAAGAAAGGAAGGGAAAGGAAAGGAAAGGATGGTGGAAGAGAGCTTGGCATCTCTGTCACATACAAGAGTTAGAGAAACAGAAAATTGAGAAGAAGCATCATTTGAAAAAATAACAGTAAGTCTCTGTTATGAGATGAGACACCACCCTGTTGCAGTTGTAGCACTTCCACTTCCAATTTTCTGTAACCTTTAACAAATTGCTTTCTATTTTAAGCATTTTTTTTTCCACCTTGGAAAAAAGAAAAGGCAAACTAATAGTATCCATCTCAGAGTCACCATGAGATGTAAATTAGATAATCTATTTGAAAAGGCTGAGCCCAGCAAATGTCACCCAGGAAGTCCTGAAAGTCACCGTAAATGCAGGGAATGCACTTTGGAAACCCCAACGGACTGGACGTTTGCTGAAGCTCACCTCTACAAAGCGGGGAATTTTGTTAGTTTGATTTGCTACTCCTTCTCCAGTGCCTAGATCAGTGCCTGGAACATAGAGTAGACATTCATGGAATATTTTGGAAGTGAATAAATAAACAAGTGGTTGAGGGCAAACTCGGTACCTCAAATGAGAAACACTGACATCACTGGACCTAGCGATTACTTACTTCACACGAGCTGCCAGTTCAGCCCCATCTTTTGGTTGACTAAGCAAAGGCAAACCGAGCAACCCACTAAGCAGAATGAGAGAACAGCAGAGGAAAACAGGAAGCCGGTTCTACTTCAGTCCTTCCTGAACGGACGTTCTATTTTTACCATTGCAGACGAAGAGTTTCGGTGCTTGCCCACCAGCGTGGGAATTCTAGCCTTGTTCCTCGTCCACGGTGATCACTGGGATCTATGCTAAGACCCCGGGCCAATTGGGTTCTGAAACACATGCTGTGAATAGTCAAGCTGTGCTTCTCTATTTTTGGGGTTTAGAAAAGAAAGGAGTACAAGTGATACAATCCATAATGGACAGGAGGAGATGCGAATAATCTTGCTTTGGGACTGTTAAATTTGGAAGGCATGTCTACAGGTCCTGGGAAATTTATATTCATCATGTGCTTGTTTCCAACAAGGGGTTACAGGATCCAGGAGACAGCTTTTTGGCACAAGCACCTGACTGATGTGCTCAAGGTCCCAAGTTTGATTCCCAGTACCACAATAAATAAATAAATAAATAAATAGATAGATAGATAAATAGATAGATAGATAAATAGATAGATAGATAGATAGATAGATAGATAGATAGATAGAAAGATAATAAAGTAAAAAACAAAATGGTGATGCAGGTCTGATGTGTGGGTTTTTTCTTGCCATTCTTGGTTGTCCGTTGGATATCTGAAGCAAGCAAATTTTGAGCTTGCTGCATAGTGATCGGACAGACAAATATATTTTCTGCTTCTGCTTAAACTGAGGAACTTTTTTGAAACTGCAATACTATGCTATATATTCTCAAAAGGAATTTAGCGACCTTTGCATTTTAATATCAGCACTTTTGCTTTGTTTATAGAAAATCAACAACTGCCTAAGTGGAATGGAACTGGAAGTAGACAGAATAACTAGACGTGATTCAATGAATTAATTTACGACTGTAGAGAAATCCTGGAATACGGAGTTACTTACTTACAATTTTCTCATGAATCAGCAAATATATAAAAGCTCTCAGGCACCTTTCTAAAAAATAATGAGTGTGCTGGTAGATATAATTATGAAGAAGTAAAATTAACCCAGTCCTTACATGTAATATTTACATCTTTGTAATTTGCATCTAGTTACATGGTACTTAACAGAAACATCGGAGTCAAAAGAAAATTGAGATTTAACATTCGATATTTTTATGTCTAATAAAATACTCTGTGAAATTTGTGCGTATATGACTAGATAGAAGAGAAAAACAATTATCAAAAAACTAAAAACTGGACAAAAAGAGCTGATATGGCTGGTTAGAATATTGATCAAGAAATTAAACTGGGGCCAGCGAGATGGTTCGGCGGTCTAAAACGCCTGCTTAGGAAAGCTTAGGCAACCACCGGGACCATGGTTCAATCCCTGGCACCACATGCTGCGCCAGCTTCACCCCCAGGGCAGGCTGAACCAGCCATAGAAAGAAAAGAAAGAAAAAAGAAAGAAGAAAGAAAGAAATTAAGTTGATTCCTTTCAAATTTTTTTTCGCAATAAAAATATCTTTTTTTATACAAAGCATGTAGTGTATCTTTAAATATGTGTACATGCGAGGGGGAGGATTAATTGTGGCTGTTCACCGAGGAGAGCCCTAACTCGAGGGGCACCTTCCGCACAGCAGGACGATTCCTGGTATCCTTCGTTCACTGCCTGAAGTTAGCTCACTAAGTGAGCAGGGCGCCAACTACTTTGAAACGGGAAACTGGGGCAGCCGATGAGCTCACCCACCAGGGATAGCGCTGTCGGGCAGCCTGTTCCTGGGCGGAGCACCAGCACTCTGCGAAACTTGACTTCTGGCTACTCCGACTTACAGTTTGTGTTCGAAAGGAGAAGGCTGAAAAATCCTCTTGTTTTGCGGTTTCGTGTCTCTTTGGTTGTCCCACGGAGGCCCGAGGATAAGTTTCCAATTATTATGTTGGCCACCAGAAAAGCACGGGTTTCTAGTTACTTAGCTGAACAATACTTTCTGTTCTTTCCAAGAAATAAAGTTTTATGTTTGAGATAAAGATACATTTTTTTTCTCCTGTGAGAGTGAAATGCTTGCTTTCTTGTTTTTTTGTGTGCTCTGCAGTCTACAAGGATCTAAAAATAGCTGCCTGTTGGAGTTGGAGAGGGGAAACTGTGACCCATTGCCTGTCTCTTGAAAATAATTTTATTTTTGTATTTGGCTTTATAATATAAAATCCAGGGCCAGTTGCTGAGTGGCACAACATATGCCTGGCAAAGCACAACAAGGTCCTGAGTTCAATTCATATATATATATATATATATATATATATATAT
The DNA here is from genome assembly GCA_004027915.1 of Capromys pilorides. NCBI lineage: Eukaryota > Metazoa > Chordata > Mammalia > Rodentia > Capromyidae > Capromys > Capromys pilorides. Next base: position 11,655 of record PVKN010017535.1, on the reverse strand, counting down.
ATATATATATATAGTGTGTGTGTGTGTGTGTGTGTGTGTGTGTGTGTGTGTTTGAATTATCCCTGATTTATTTTGATCCTTGTGATGGCAAATTGGAGTAATTAAAAGGAGATAATGTATATCTCAAAAGGTGAGCAGAATATACCAGACTGGATAATTTGTAAAGAACAAGAGTTTTTTCTTATTGTTCCAGTTCAAAAGCCTGCAGAATCCAAAAACGAAATCCTTGAATGTGTCAAAGCTTTCTTGGTGTGGAATCCCATAGTGAAAAGTGTGGGGAGGGCAATACCGAGTACATGTGGAGGGTGTGCACGCATACATGTGCATGTGCTTGCATACGTGTGTGTGTGTGCGCGCACACACATGGGAATGGGGAGAAGAGAAAACTGGATTGGCCTTTTCATTCAGAACCCACTCCTATGATAACTAACCTCAACCATGCTGATGGCATTCCTCCCCTTGGCAGGGCAGAGCCCTCGTGACATGATAGATTCTTAAGGCTCCACCCACTCCTCAGCATCATTGCTCTGAGGCTAGATTTCCAATACTAGAACATTCCAGGACACATTCAAACCACAGCATCAACCAGAGTTCTGTTCCACAGAGAAACGTAACGATTTCTTTCCCTGTGCATTTTCCACAACTGCTTTTCTGCATAGAAGACTAACTATTGGAAGTGTGCTGGGTGAAATCAGGAGAACGCCGTGGAGTATGAAGGGGCAGAGCGTGTTTCTTTTCACTCACACGCCGGGGCCCGAGGTTTCAACATTCTGGAGCCTCGTCTTTCCCTACCCCTCCCTTCAACTGAAGGAAGTAGACTCACAATAATTGCTTATTCTTTTCTTGTTTATTTATAGCACATTTTTCTCGCATATAGAAGAAGGAACAAAAATACCAGTATGCTTTGAACTGTTTTTTTTTTTCTTACAAGTAAATTAGCAAGCAATGCCAACATTAGAAAGAGGGAGAGACTTTGACACCATGGAACTGTTGCTCCCCGAGGCTCCCTGCCGCTGTGACCCGTCTCCCATAGGATCCAAGAAGCCACCTCACCACCAGCGCCCATCTTTAATCGGGCTTCCTTGTAACTCTGCGATGGGAGCTTTCCATTTTACTGCCCGAACTAAATTTATTACTCCCGTGACCTTTGGGTGGGTGTGATCACCTAGAAGAAAGGAATTTTTGCACTTCTTTTACTCTGAGAGAAGCGAAGCCTTCCATGTTTTCTGTGCAGGACACTTAAGATTAGACTTCAGAATTTTTAAAAGTGGGTAAGTAGACACCGCTAGAAAATGAGCCATTGGAGGATTATCACAGGATCCCAGGAGGGTGAGAAAATTTAATAAATACACACACACACACACACACACACACACACACACACACTTGCATAGTTAAAATTCACGGCATATGAGCAGCTGCTGTGTTTGTAGGGTGGGTCTGTCTTTTTTCAGAACACAGGTAAGTGAGGAAACTTAATTTTATCTGGGGCATTGGTGATTCTCATTTCAAGGTTCTATCTAGTGTGGTCCAGTCAAGAGAGGTGGAATGCCACACTATACCCACGGCAATGGAGAGACCACTGCCCATCCCCCAAGCATCCCCAGGGGACTCCACTGGCCAAGTATGGGAATAATGCTACTGCACTTGGTTGGGTGACAGACAGACAGACAAACAAGTGGACAGATGGATGGATAGACCGACAGACAGTTGGACAAATGGCCAGGTGGATGGATGGCCGGATGGATAGCATAAACTGAGCTCCCCGCTAGGAGGGTTTTCTACCAGGATAATGTAGCAGTACTGAAGGAAGAATACATTTCAAATGAAAACTTTCAGGAGACATAAACTCCTGAGCAATTAAGATAGAGCATATTTTAATGGAATATTTTAAAAAGTGAAAGTGGCACAACTAATAAAATATGACAGTTTTACATACATCATGATGGGCTGTCGTTTTATGAAGATGCAGTATTGTACAGAAAGGACAATCAGCCCACTGTGCCTAGCTTGTGCATAGATTAGTCCACATGAGAGTCTATGTATAGTCATGTCTTATGACTGCAGGGCTTCTATTAACTTTTTTTGCACTGGGTTCAAAGTATGGGAGGTTTCATTAATTATATGTAGAAGCACACATATTGTTCATTTTTTGTTTTTTCTTTAGAAGCTACTATGGCCCCAGAGTGCTTTATGATGCTGTCATAACAAATAGCTATAGGGACTAGGGAGATAGCTAAGTGGTCTAAGTGCCTGCCTGACAAGTGCAAGGATTCCAGTTTGATCCCTAGTGCCACATTCTGTGCTGGCAACCAAAACTGAGTGTGGTGGTACATACCTATAATCACAGCACTGGGGAGGCTGAGACAGGAGGATCACTGTGAGTCCAAGCTGCATAGTGAGACCCCACACCAAATAAATAAATAAATAAATAAATAAATAAATAAATAATATTTTTTTAAAAAAAAGTATTCTTGCAACTGGACAAGAACAAACATTAGATAAGGGATATTTGACTGGACCTTTACACTGGATTTTGGTAACAGAGTAAAATCAAGATGTTACAGCAGGTAAGATTGAGGAATCCTTCTACATCTGCCCCTGGGACATGCTGAGACTATGAGTGGTGGTACATGCCTATAATCCTAGCTCTTGGGAGGCTGTAAACAGGTGAATCATTATGAGTCAAATCTAGTAGTGAGACCCTGAACAACCTGTTCCTGTACACCCTTCCCTAAAATATAAAAAAGGTCCTATTTGCTAAAACTTGAAAATTATATATAAATGTAAGTACATATAATATCTACAAAATTTTACATGTATCTCCAAGCCATGTAAAACATACCGGGGCACATTTGATCTCTTATGCTATGGCCTCCAGGCACAGGATGCCTGCAGAAGGGAAAGTAGGAAAAGGGGCAGGCTCCCCATTGCAAGTAAATAAAGACTTCAGAAAGAGTTCTCTAAGGCAGTGCTCATTTAGTGGAGGGCAGTTGCACCCCATACCATACACAGGATACCCACCAGGTACAAAGAGAGTGCTAGCTTTTTTTTTCATATTTCCTATTCTCTTTTAATGTCAATTTTGGAGTGCACACTGTAGAGTACTCAGTACACAGTATGCATGTATATAGTTTACAAAATAAAGATGCATAGTTCAATTTTACTAACGTGCTGCTCATTAAAAAAAGCAAATGGAATACTAAATTAAATGAACTCAGATCATTCGCAGGCCCTATGTATGGCCCTACGAGTGTGTCTCTCACACGTTGCGGTGTTTTAAGGAGTGCCTGTCTGTTCTTCATTGGATGGCATTTCAAGTGGCTCTAGTTGGAGACTGGGAGGCACCACACATTCTCCTGCAGTGCTGGTTTTGAAGGATACTTGAAGGCGCCCTCTCTCCCCTCACCCACACTGGACTTCTCTTTGCCGAGTGCACAATGTCATGATTGAGGAATGGTGTGGGTTCAAAATATTGATAATGTAATGATATGAAACTCTCACAACAAAAACATTCTGATCAGGACCTCAGATAAAACCCTCTGTTGGTACCAGGTACCAGATAGCATCCTGCACTACCCACATGCTCTGAATATGATGCTGGGCCCACATTTATTCTTTAGGATGGTGACAATGAGCCCCAGAAAGAATGATTGGCTTGTCCAAGTTTCTGTGACCAGAGAAAGCGATGTCAACTCAGGTCTCACAGTGTCAGACCTCTGCTCACAGCCTTTCACTCTGTAGTTTTCTGTGTTCCAACCAGCTCAGCTTGCTGGACTCAAATAAGGCAGATCTATAGCAGGTAACCTGATGTCTTTGTTTTTAGGAGGTTTGACACCTGATGTATCTGTTGACTTTACTCTAAAAGGTATAATGAGGGGCCAGGGAGGTAGCTCAGGGGCACAGGTGCCTGCCTGGCAAGTATAAGGTCCTGAGTTCAATCCCTGGTTCTGCAAAAATAAAATGAAATAAAATAAAATAAAACAAAATAAAATGTATAATGATATCATCACTAAGTAACGGACAGTTCACTAGAAGTAAGTCAAAATTACCAGTAACTCTTTTGTTTAGCTTTATGGAAAGCTATGAGTCTCAGAATCTCCACCAAGGTTCATAGCATTCCACCATGGTGGATGATGTAATTTGGCAAAAGGATGACATTCATCCTCAGTACCTCCTTTTACTTTTATGCATTTAGTACAGGGTCTATAGGGTCTTACTACACAGATTGAACTCAGTGATCCTCCTGTTTTCAGTCTCCCAAGCACTGGCATTACAGGAGTGCCACCACGCCCAGTCTCAGTCGCATCTCAGAGTGATTGGGGGCAGGGCCTACATGGCATGCAGGGCATGTGGAGGGGGCCAAGGCCTGGTCCCTGAGTCTGAGCAGGCAATCTGCAATTTGCTCAGTTCCTCCTTTCTGCGATGTCCCTCAGTACTGCAGTGACAAAGAATCAAAGCTCTACCTTGCCTGGATTCCCATGCAATTTACACCCCTGGGTTTTTTGTTTGTTTTGCTATCTTTTTGTATCAGGGATTGAATTCAGGATCTTATACTTGTTAGGGAGGCTCTCATGTTGCTAAGCTATTACCCTGGTGGCATGTTTTTATTAAAAAATTATTTCTATATAATTTGTATGTATTTATTGTATGTTACTGGAGATACAGTATTAACTCATTTACTCTGTATCATTATGTGTCCCAGACTCTTCTAGGAACAAGATCTTTTTCTGTAGTGCTTACATTTCCATAATAGATACTAAGTACATTTCATGATATGTAACATATATAATATAAATAGTAAGGAAATATATGAAAAAATGTGTAACATCATTGTCATTCAAGAGATGCAAATTAAAACAACACTGAGATTCCATCTCACCCCAGGAAAAAAAAATGGCTCTCATCGTAAGTCAACCAGTAACAAATGCCATGGTGCTGTGGGAAAAAGGAATGTTTCTCCACTGTTTGTGGCAGTGCAGACTGGTACAGACCCTGCGGAAATCATGATGGAGATTCCTCAGAAAACTAGGATTGGAGGTCCCATTCAACCCAGCTATTCACTGCCTGGGTATTATTCTAGAAGAACTGAAAACTTCATACCACATTGATAGGTGTGCACCCATATTTATAGAAGCTTTATTTGTCATACTTACATCTTAGAAACAACCCAAATGTCCACCAACTAAGGAATGCATAAAAATGTACTTTTATACAATGGAGTATTTCTCAGGTATAAAAAAGTTTAAATTGAGGCTTTTATAAGCAACTGGATGTAATTAGAAAACATACTGGTAAGTGAAATAAATCAGACTCTCATGTGTAAACATCCTATTGTCTGCCTAGTGTAAGAAACTGAAAGAGTAAATAAAATCCAAAGGCACAATAGACATTGTGAAAGAAAAAGAAATTGCTGAAAAGAAAGAACAACTTGAATTAGTGAAAGAAAAAAAAAGAATAAAGAATTAGCTAATTATACTACTAATTTCTTTTAATTTTTTTATGTATTTGGTACAGAGTCTTGCTGTGCAGCTCAAACTCACAGTGATCCTCCTGTTTCAGCCTTCCCAGAGCTGAGATTACAGGCATTTGCCACCATGCCTAATCTGATACCATTAATTTCCATTAGTTCCTTGAAAGGAACAGTTAGTGTTATATTAATTCATCAATTTTATGTACCTAAGTCTGGTAATCTGACCAACTACTTTGAATATAACATCATGCACTATAACAACTATTGTTAATTTTCTATCATCGAGTTCTGAAATTCTGTATGGTTTTTATTGTTTTTTAATTATCTTTAAAATAAAAAATGGAATGAAATGTTAGTTAGAATCACTGACGTAGGTTTGGAGAGATAGCTCGGCAATCTAAGCAACCACCTGGCAAGTGCAAGGACCTGGGTTTGATCCCCAGTACTACATGCCATGCCATCCCACACCAAGCCAGTCACCAAGACCAGGTATGGTGGTGTACACCTGCAATCCCAGCGCTAGGGAAGCTGAAAAGTGGAGGATCACTATGGGTCAGAGCTGTGTAGTTTGACCCTGTACCAAACACACACACACACACACACACATGCATGCGCATGAGCGAAAAAAAATATTACTGGTGTACAAAGTTCAGGAAAACCATGTTACAGTAATAATCAAAAGCATGTATGTACCAGATACCAGAAGTTGTATAGCAACCCCTAGTGATAAATATTTAGGCTGTCTTTAGACTTTTGTGGTTAAACTCTAAAGCACTCTGCATTCTTGTGGATGCCTTTCTTCTTCTCTGTTTAAATATAGTGCTGTGAAAGAATATTGTATGTTTTGGCCCTGCCCCGGGGTGTGCTGAACCAGCAACTGAGACTGGGCACGGTGGCGAACGCCTGTAATCCCAGCTCTTGGGAGGCTGTGTACAGGCAGATCACTATGAGTCTGATCTAGTAGTGAAACCCTGAACTCCCTGTAGACCCTTCCCTAAGATAAAAAAAAAAAAGTAAAAGAGAAAGAAAGAACATTGTAAAGTTTTAAATGACGACTTTCATTATTTGTGAGATAGTCAACCACCGTGTGATGCTTCGGACGGTGAAACCTAAGGCTCTGCTGGACCTTGAGAGTCTCTCATTTTAAGCCTCACTGTCTGGAAGGATGTGAAGTACCTGCCTATGCACAGAGAGAATCAGGGGGATTCCAGGGCCCAGATGAATAGAAGAGCCTGGCCTATCCCTCTAGCCCAGAGCAGTGTCTTCCCTGGGACTGGAGGAGTGCTATCTCCCTCTTGCTACCTGTTCCTCCTCCCTCCTGTTGTTAATGGCAGGTGGCTGCAGTGCAGGCAATGTCAGCAGTGCCTCTCTTAGTCCTTGTATTGTATTCTGAGCTCGAGGTTTTGCAGATTATTAGCAGCTAGCAGATATAAAAATAGCCCGCTTGTAATGGATGACATAAAAATGCATAGAAAGTTGCAGGCTCTTGGAGCTGACCTGCTAACCTTCAGATCAGCTGTGGAATATTGACCTTGGCAAAACAAAGTATGGGGCAGAAAGTGACAGAGATTCCTTGATGTCCACTGCTAGATCAGCTTCATCCATTGAAAAGATAGGGAAGACAATAAATATCTGTTTGATTCGAGCCCTCATTTGTCCCTGCTTCTACCTTGAGAGACAGAATAGCCTGGATTCTCCCCTCTCCTTAGGATAATTAGGCTGTTTTAGCCCAGTGGTAGATATTTAGCTTTAGCTATAAGGTAGCCTTTCCTCCAGGGGCAGTGCCCATCTCCAACCCATTTGTAGCTCGTGCTCGTTGAAATACTCTAAGACACTGTGATGTCACCATACACCGGAGTCCCAGAATCCCGGACCACAGAACCTTCAGTAGGATCTGAAGAATGGGCTTGCATGAAGCTGAATAGGCTGTAAATGAAGCATTGAAGTGGAATGTATATGAAATATTGGTTGATGTAAGAGCGGAGCATCAGATTGCCATCTCCAAGAAAGAGTTGCTAGAGCAGAACCTTAAAAGCTAGGAGGAGCCAGTTGTGCCAAGAGGGAGTGAAGAGAATTCCTGCAGAAGCAAAGGCATCTGTCAAGGCCCTGATGTGGGAAAGGGGAATAAAGGTCATTAGGGTATGTGTAGTAGCCACAAGAGAAAAACAGAAACAGAAACTGTGGTTAAGGATAAGCTGAGGACTCATTATATGGAGTTTTGAACCTTAATGGGAGCCTTTTTAAAATTTCTTTTAATAAGAAATAATAATGAGATGGTTTCAAAACACATTAGTAGTACAGCCACAATAACTAATATAATGTATATTGCTGACTTTGCAGTAGTTATTCAGAGTACAGGATGCTGAGCCTTAACCGATGCGTAAGCTCGTAACTGAGGAGTTTCCGGCAAAGCGCTAATGTGATTGGAACTGCATATTTTTCAAGGTTACTATTGATTGAGATGGTACAAGGGTGGCCTGGAAAGAATTGCCTGAAAGGTGTCACCACACAAGAAGTGATAATGACTTAATCTAGAGGGTGGCAGGAGGCAGGAAACAAAGAACAGTAAGCTAGGAGTTTCTTCAGGCAAAACTAAAGCAGGCTTGGTGATGGGCCGGAAGCCAGAGGTAAGAGGAAGGCAGTCCAGGAAGCGGAGCCTGGGTAGTTGTTAATTCAGTGACATTTTCATGATGTAGTCATTTTCAAACCTATTCTCTTATAAATTGCTGACTTTTTTGTTTTGTTTTGTTTTGTTTTTAAAGTATTCGGCACAGTATCTCACTATACAGCTCAGACTCCTAGTGATCCTCCTGTTTTCAGCCTCCCCAGAGCTGGGGTTACAGATGTGCACCACCAGGCCTGGACTTGGTGGCCGGCTCGGCATGCCTAGGGGAGGGGCTGGCATGACATATGGTGCTGGGGATTAAACCCTGGTCCCTGAGCTTGCCCAAGCAGGTGCTTAGTTTGCTGAACTATCTCACTGGCCTTCAATTGTCAGTTTTTACATTTACTGATTTTTGTGGCATCATAAACATAGAATATATCATGTTAATATGATTAACTTTTCAAAGGTCACTAGTCATATAGACTCAACATTTTTGCCCAGGGTCCCTTTCACGGTCAACTTTCTTACCTTTAGTATCATTTTTGCATTTGCAAAAAATGGGGTGCTCTTGGAGCACCTGAACTTTCATTTGGGTGCTTGTCAAAAATTTCAATCATTTGTATGAACCAAACCAGTGATTTTCAGCTGGAGGTACTTCGTTTTGAGACTAGCAAAGATTTCTAATCTATGTACAATTTAATCCACACTATTTTTAAATGAAAGCAATTTTGTAGAGGATTTTGGCTCAGAGCTGATAATTAGAACTGAAAAGGTGCTACTGGCATCTAGTGGGTAGGAGCTGGACATGCCGCTGGGTGTATGGGGGTGACACCTACAGCAAGCAATGAGCCCATCTGGCTTTCAATGAACCTATGTTTGAGAGAACCTGAATAAAAATAATGTACACTGGTTCTAAGACTATGCATGTTGAATCCTTGGAAACATACAATACTTGACAAGTGTCCAATTCCATAAGATATACAGTATAAATATAAATTACTAAATCTAAATGAAAATGTAAATATCTAATTAATAGCTTGTATTTCAAATTTAGGTCATGTTGTTAACAGGTATAACAATATATACCTAATAGGTCCTTGTAATTTTTCCCAAATTAGATCAGACTCTTCCCTACTTGTCAACATGACATAATGAAAAATACTGTGATTCAGTGGTAAAATGAACTCAGCTCATGAATGCACAGCTCACAAAAGGAGAAAATGCATAACTACTTATGTAATATATGGAAAATGCATTCAAGAACGTCAATAACAGGAAATACAAGATTACACAAGATTTGCCATCCAATTTTTCTGCATTTTATAAATTAATATCTGAGGACTAGGGAGCATTTTGTATGTGGCATCTGTTTGCTGTACACACCAGAATTCACTACCCTTTCTTTGAAAACAGTGGTCAAAGGCTTCTGCTCCTGGTCATCTTCTGTGATGTTTAGTACTGCCCATCCAGCAGATTGGGTTTTCCATAACATTGTATTAAAAGATGTCCAATGCCCTTGCCACTGTGAGCCCATCCAGTATGTCTGCCGTGAGAATAAGAACACAGCCTTAAGCATAAACAACTAGAATAGACCCTTTTAAAACATTCACCCTTCGATTCAAGGTAGAACATGCTCAGCTTTTAAAGGAATCCTTGAGCCACAAGGGCTTTCAAATATTTTATATTTCAGAAGACCTTCTGTGGCATTTCTGTTTTCGGCTTTGCAAATTGACAATCAGTCTAATGGGAAGCCAAATTTGGGGAACTATTCTGCTTTTGAGCTTTGCAACTACTGGGGCAGAGATGAAATAGTTTTAATGCTCCACTGAGTATTTACAGTTGGACAGTATTTTTCTTGTTCAGGAGCTGAATATACCCTGATGTATTGTTTTAAAAATCAATCATAGATAAATTTACATAGTTAGTATAAGCACAAGCAATCCACAGAGGGGCACATTTCAGTGTTGGAGGAAAAGGATTAAGAATGCAATTTCTGCCAGTGACATCTTTGGATGCAGTCTCTACCCATGTTTTCTTTAATGCAGAGAATTATTTTTACAGGGAATTAATTTCCCCACTGCACTGTACTATTTAGAATGAAAATTCATTATTAGAGCAAACCCATAGCCTAAGGTTGCTTAGTTAGGAGGAAATACCCAGAATTAAGGACATGGATGTTAGTGAAAACTCATTATAGCATTACCAAGTGAAATTTTAACCAATTTACTTATGTCTAATATTAAATAGGTATTTTTTTTGCACAGGTATAGAATTCAGGGGACAATCTAAGCGATGTTGTTGCAAGCATAAAAGTGGAGAACAAAGGAAAATATCTACATATTTGTGTTTAGAACGTGTTCCCCTTAGAAATCTGCACTAAGCTCTAATTCTACCACATTTTGCAGGAAATTGGGTTTCTAACATAACCCTGACAAGCCGTGCTCCCTGATTCCTGAAAAAACACATCTATATACTAAACTTTTACATGTATTTATGATAACAAAGATGAAGAAATAATGTGGGCAATATTGCAATAAATTGGCACAATAAGGCACTGTGCCAGGGGTCAGTGAGTGGGCATCAGCATATGAGGGCAAAGAGGACAGTAGCAGTAAGGGAAAGGGAGGTGTACCAACAATGCTTTGTCCTGTTTATTTTTTCAGCCAGCAATTATTGAACATTGGCCATGTGTCATTTTATTCTAGATGCAGAAACAGCGTTGTGAACAAAACAGATTATGTTCCTGTGGGCAAAAAGTGGGGGGATTATAAACCTTATGTTCCGGGTGGAGGGGCCAAGCAGAAGATAGCCACGTGAAACACGGAATGTTTGGTTGTAACAGTAAGGTTGTGCTGTGCTGTGTGTATGTGTACAGTGTGAGTGTGTGTGTGTGTGTGTTTTCTAATTTAAATCCAGAGGTTGGTCCTGAGTGTCATGATCACTTTTGTCACCAATGTGTACTTTTGGACCCCACCACTCTCTAAAACTAGAAATGCACAGCAACTGGATCTTCAGGTGAAATGAGGGGTTTCTTCATTTAGGAAGACAAAACAAGTACCCCCAAAACAAAGGAAGCAGATGCTCAGGACACTGTGGCTTGCTCGTTCTGTTTTCCTTTGTGAAGTATCACAGAGCAGAATACAGTCTTTGCATTATTTGTGTAAAGGAAAAAGGTTGTTTATCTTCTGGAGCTCTACATCCCTCACAGTGCAGCCTGAAATAAATGAATGAAATGAAAAGTTAATGAATGCATGAATAGCTTTGATACCTAATGGTGCTGACCTGGTTAATTAATATTTTCTGCCATTGGTACTCCAAGGAAACTTTTAAAGCAGCTGGGTGTGTTTTAACTGCCTTGTAGCATGAACAAAGAAAAGTGACTCAATTATTTGTAAGATGGCTGGGTGCTATTAGATACTTAATTGAATAATTACTGGTTTGGGCCAAGGAATGTTTTTATCCTTTAATTATCTATGGCTAATTATAAGCACCCTCAAAAATTCTTCTTTAGAAAAGAAAGGGAAATTCCTTTCTTTTAAAAAGAGCAAACTAGCATGCTTGTCTATCCACAATGAAT
>PVKN010017534.1:0-17291 GCA_004027915.1 Capromys pilorides | reverse complement strand
GCAAAAGACTCTTCTGATTTTTCCTGTGCATTTACAAAGACAATAAGCATTTTTAGTCCATGGGTTGCACACAAGCAGAGGAAGCTGGGCTTGGCCTGGTGGCTGGAGTGTGTGAGCTCTGCTTTTCCAGCCCACAGAGGTCCTTCTAGCTACCCTTAGCGAGCTGCCTTAGTTTTGTTGCCGCTGCTGCTGGAAGGAGCGGATGTTGTCCTTCCAAATGAATCTGGGACTTCTTATATAATGTTAGGTTTCTATTAATTAGCTATTGCTGTGTAACAAGTGACTTCAAATTTAGTGGCTTTCAACAGAGCTCGTTTATCTCACAGTTCCGTAGGGTGGATGTCCAGTGGGTTTGACTGGGTCTACAGCATAGGCTCTTCTAGAGCTGAGACCTTGACTCTGCCCAGGTTGGCTTCTTACCTAGAGGTCTGGATGCTAATTTGCCTCTGTGTCCATACGTGTAGTACACAGCACTGAATCCTTTTACAGTTCTAAAACTGAAATCTGTTTCCTGCTGGTTCTCAGGTGGGGGCTGCTGTGAGCTGGGGTCTCTTCATTTTCGAGACAGCAAAGGGTCCCTCAGTGTTAGTCAGGCCTGCACTCCCTCTGACTCTGGGTTTAGTTTCCAGCCTGAGAAAACATCTATGCAATCAGGCCCCCCAGATGTTCTCTCCATGTTAATGTGAACTGACCAGTAGCCTTGGTCACAGTTGGGAAGTTCTCTGTATACCACAGTCACGAGTGCTCTGTGTGAATGTATTCTCACCATTGCCCTCCTGCTGACTGTGAAAGGTGAGCATCATATAGGGCGAGCACCCTTGGGTGCTGTCTTTGGAACTCTGCTACACCATGCTACCAAAGTTGGTTAGGAAGATTCAAGTTGAAGTGTAAATCGTAGGTTTCAGCTGTTGTGGAAACTCTAAAAACCCTAAAAAAATTCAAGAGTCAAATACATTCTGAGTATAAATTAAGACACAGAAATAAATTTGGAGGGCCAGCGAGATAGTTCAGCGGACTAAGCACCTGCTTGGGCAAGCACAGGGACAGGGTTTCATCCCTGGCACCACATGCCATACCCGCCCCGCGCCCAACCCCAGGTGTGCTGGGCCAGCCTCCCAGTCTGGACATGGTGGTGCATGTCTGTAATCCAGCAGTGGGGAAGCTGAAAACAGGAGGGTCACTATGAGTCCAAACCGCATAGTGATATCTGCACTAAATACATATTTTTTCTTTTTAATAAGAAATAACAATATGATAGTTTCAGAACAAGTTAGTAGTGCATTCATAATAATTGACTGAATACATATTTTTAAAAAAAATATTAGAAGAAATGAATTTGGACCAAACTGCTACTCAGTTGCTAAGATGATCTGTGATTAGATGGGCAGAAGGGGAAACTGAGGAAAGGGAGGATGGAGGGGAAGGCAGAGGTGCAGTAGTAAAGAGCAGAGAATAATCCCTTTTGAAGACTTTGTCTCTGTTTAGAAAGGACATGTCTAGCATTGTGCCACAGAAGTCCTTCTTATCACCAAGCAGTTTTCTTCAAAATCACCTATGTTTCTCTCTCATGTACATATGCTTTTCCAAGCTGCAAAATGTATTGCACACCTATTATGTGCCAGGCCAATGTCAGATACTGGAAATTAAATAAAAAGAGGGTGGCCAGCCGCAGCAGGGCCATTTGGAGTACTGCACTGGCCTCCTGTCACTGTCATACAGATGGACACACGCCAAATTGTCTTCAAGCAAACGGAAGTCCTGGAGTCTAGAAGTTGGGGAGAAAGGCTCCTGCTGGGCCACTCTCCCCACTCCGAGCCGTCTCCATTCCTGGTGGTGCCGTTGTCCCAGTGTGGCATCCCTCGGCTCGCAGCTAGCTGCACAGTTCCAGTCTCTGCTGTCACATGGAGGTGGCATTCTCTGTGTCCCCACTTCCCAGTCCAGCGTGGTGGCTTCTTCACTTCATGGTCTCTGCAAAGACCCTGTGGAGATGAGCTGGGACCGGAACATGTTCTTTTTGGAAGGCCTAATTTAACTTAGAACAGGTAGAGGGTTGAGGGACTAGACTGTTAGAATGGCTGCCCGGATGTCAGCTGTGACTTCACCATGCAGCTTTTCTATCTGGATTTGTCCCTGCTTTTTCCTTAGTGTAAAACTCAGACCTCTGTCACTAGCTTTGGAGTTTCCAGAATAATTTATTCCTATACAATCACTGGTAAATCATGCAAATATTGCTGAGTTCTTTTCAGGGGTTTGTCTTGCTCACCTCACAGGGGACAGCTTCAGGTCTCTCCCTGTCACCCTGTCCTTAATGCAGCCCCATGCCCTGCAAACCCTTTTACCACCTGAGTTTGCTCTTTTGGAGTTATGCCCATCTGCAGTGACTTATCAGAAATTTTTTCCTGTATATGTAGAATGTTGCCTTAAAACGTACTTTGTTAGTAACGCTGTCTCCACCCCTAAACCCCCTGTTGTAACCGAAAATTCCTCCCCCGCCACCGCCAGCAAGTACACTTCAGTTTCTTAGTTGCGCAGGCAATAAATGATTCCTGTACTGGTTGCTTCTACCTCTTCAGAAGGGCTGGTCACTGTGATGCATAGCTGGTCACTGTGAGGCACACTGTATACGCCAGTCCCCAGGTGACGAGCCATTCTGCCTCTGTACTTCTCCTACTTATCCGATATAAGCCCTACACCACCAGAGATCTTCTGAGATTGGTCCTGATTAGTGCCTGGCCATGTAAATAAATCTGCCTACAAATCCTGGGTGTCCTTTTGGCATTTCTGCTTGCTGTTGTACTGTGACAATGGGGACAGACAGGGGAGCAGTGCCCAGCATAGGGACAGAGGCCAGAGAAGCTGCCCGGAGCGAGGACAGAAGGCGCAGATGAGAAGACACCCAGGGAAGGTGGGAGCGGACAGTGAGTCTGGGTGGCAGGTACCCTGACCAGGGCTGTTCTCAGTTTACTTACCGCTGGCTGCTTGGTAGGAGGGTTTGGGAACTCAGGATCCCTGGCAGCCTCAGTGTACAAGAGCCCAGGTCAGGAGAAAATGTGTATCCTGCGCCTGGGGGTGGGGAGGGGGGAGGGCAGGCAAAGGGAGGAGAGAGGCAGCCTGGGTCCATGACGCATCATCTGACCACCCTGTCCTCAGCCCCATCAGCCTGCTACGCAACAGTCCAGACTTGTCCTAGACCGTGATGTCCAATATGGCATCCATTGGCCACATGTAGCTATTTAACTAGGATCAATGAATTGATTAATAATCCACTAAGCTAATTAATTAAATGCAATTAAAACCTCTGTCTTCTCAGTAGCACACAGCGCAGCTCAAGTGCCGGTGGCCAGTCGTGGTCAGCGGCCCCTCTTGGCACCGACGTGAACATTTTCCCTACTCTGGAAAGTTCCCTTGGTTGCCCTTCTTTCCTGGGTGGCACAGGGCACATCCTCAGCAATTTGGTGAGCTGTGGGTCCCCCAGGCCCCTTGGCATCTTTCTGCTCTTGCCTGTGTTCTGGAGCCCCATCTGTACTACCACCCATGAAGTCCGGGCCTTTGTGCTGGTCACCAGGCAGCTGGGTGTCATTGGATTTAGCAGAAAACAAGCACCCAGGGAGCTGCTTTTGCTTCTGATCTTTCACTTTTATTTTACTACGTCTGGTCACTGCGCTGCATGCTTTGTCTGCAACAGGAACTAACAATCACCACCGTTTGTTTGGATCCTGCTCTGCACCCAAGTTTCAGCTGCACTCCCAGAGGCCGGCGAAAAGCGCTTCTCATCACAGATGGGCTCTCCTCAGGCCTGGGCCAGCCCTGGATGGCCCGCTGGTAATAGCAGGACGTGTTCTGATTGCATTCTTATTTTAAAATCCATTTCCAGAAACCCTGCTCCCCCACTTCATGCTTCTTTTTGATTGGAATAATTATAACTCTTTAGCTCACGTCTTAACACATAGACTGTCTTCCCTTAAGGAAATCTCTCAGGGATGGGTTCTCAGTAAACTCAGGTGGCGGGGACCCTGTGGGTGATCTGTGAGTGCCACTTGTGTTTGCTTTTCATTATGGACTTTATAGACAGCTACTATTACCTCAGAGCTCATCCTCTCCACTTCTAAGGTTGTCATCTTCTAGAGGTTCTCTCAGGCTGTTCCCCCAGAGTCACACAGTTCAGGTCTTCTTCGAGGAACTTAAAAACAGTGTGAGTGCAGAGCTGCTTCCCTCAAACTAGGACCCGCTGATCTCATCGTCAGCACCCTAAGCTCCACAGCAGAATCAGCAGTGGTGTTTCCTGGTGAGACGTTTCGGTGACAAATCCCTGGTCACAGTTGGGAGTAGTGGCACACTGTAATTCTAGCACTATGGGAGACTGAGACAGAAAGCAAGTGGAAGCCCAGCCTGACAACTTTGTGATTTTTTAAGACCATATTTTGAAGTAAAAATTTAAAAATGCAAGAAAGAGCTAAGGAGATAGCACAGTGTGGAGGCCCTGGTGTCAATCCCCAGTACTATCACAAAAAAAAAAAAAAGAAAGAAAAAAAGAAAATTTTTTTTTTTTTTGGGTCATTCAGTGCTTTACTTTTAGGAGGAATAAATGAAGCGACTTAAAAATGACTGAGAAATAAGAACCCAGGCCCCTTTCCAAACTGCGTGGCTTCAGGACATGTTCTGAGGCCAGCTGTGTGCTGACTCCTATCCCAGCCCCACAGGCATCCTTGGACAAGTCTGGTCCAAAGGCGTTATTGTGACAGAGGTGGAGTGGCTGTCCTCAAGGTGATCTTTGGTGGGTACTTCTCTGACTGTGAAAATTGTGAGCCACATACAGCAAGTGCAGGGGCTGGAATGCGCCTCTCATCTCAGCTGGTCTTCGGCAAGAGGAAACAAGCTCAGTATCTGCTAAAAGATCAGTTTGTGCCCGATTTGGTTTTCATGCTAAACCCTATGAAATGATCTTAAGCAGAAAAATCAATTTCGCAGAAGTCTCAGATGTACACTGTAACTCTTATATTTGAACTAAATCTAGGTAGAGTTAAATAATTGAGCTTGCTTCCTTTCAGTGATGCAGACGTACTTCACGCCAGGAAGAACTCAGGGCTACAGCAGCCGCAGAGGGTGCCAGGATGCCTCAGCCCCAACAGCCTGGGTTAGGGGTAGTTGAAAACTACATGTGCGCAATGGGTGATGCCAGGGTAGCAGCAAGGGGAACCAGAGCGGACCAGAAGGATGAGCTTTTCCTATCACGAGGCCCAGCAACACCACGGTCGTTACATCAGCAGCATCTTCATTACACGAAGCAGAGGGAGGAGGAAGAGAGGGAAATTAAGAAGCGAAGGGGTGGGGGAAAGAAACTGCGGGAAAAGGAATGGAGGTAGAATCAGAGAGGCAGGTGAAGCAGGAGGTGGATCACAGGTCCTCAACCCCAGTGTGCGCATGCATGCCGGGCCTGCCTTCCTCCCTATTACAGGCCTGTCTCTATCTCCCAGGTCCCCCTACCCTGGCTCCTCCAGAGAGATGGTGAGGAAGCTGGGCCCTGCTGGCCCTGCAGCACCTCCGTTCTTCCTGCTGGCCCCTGCTCTCCCCTTTCTGAAGGGGCAGTCAGAGCAGCTGTGGGCCCAGCTCTGCTGTGAGTACCTCCCTGATGCCAAGACCAGGGGTGCAGTGGGGTGTCACTTCCATGCCGGCTTAGGTTGCTCAAGTTAAGAGTAGGCGGCACCTGTATATGGAGGGAGTACAAAGCATTCATTTCTCATTGGATTTCCAAAGCCAGCCGTGAGGCCAAGGTGTTCTGGACAGCCTGCTGGTCTCCTTCAGCCTGGAGTGTACCGCTAGTGATCCATTCGTTTTCAGATTGTGTTTAACAGCTGCGTGTTTGCCTTGCCAGCTTAAAGTACAAGGGTCCCGTAATGAAGGCATCGATAACCCGTTGTACGGATGACGTGACGGATGTAGATTTGGAAGATAGAAAGCAGATGAGGGTTACTTGGGGGTGAAACATGGTTTTCGATGCTTGCGATGGAGGCTCTGAAATCCAAGCTTCCCCCTGTGTTTCCATGGCCTGTATCTGTTTGCTTATTTTGGCTGCATTCTCCGCACTTGGAATCCCCTCTTGCTCTCCTCCGGCCGGGCCAAATGACATCCATCTAACCTGAGACCATGAATCCAAGGTTCTAGCGCTGTTCTTGTCACCAGCCAGCTGTGTGACCTCCACAGACTGCTCCAGCTCTCCAGAGCTCTCACTGTTTTCTCATTATGAAGGGACAGAGTCATCGTAATATATGAAGTCCTTCCTCACGGCAGAATTCAGGGATTCCAGGGGAGCGGGCTTAATTTAGAGGATTTGGTCAACAGGAGGTGAGCTTGCTGGAGTGGCTGAGGGCCTGGGAAGGGAGACAAAGCAACTGTAGGTTAATTTTATTTTTATCCATTTTATATTTAGACAAAAGCGCATTGGACATACTTGGGTCTATTTGATGATCATGTTCTTGTTCCCTAATTTACTCTGGAAATTCCTAGTAAATACAACGATGCGCTTCTATGTGACTATAAAACTCTCCCGGGAGAGGACTCTGCTCCCCACAGGCCTGACCTTCATATGGAGGACTGCAATCAAAGGGCACCCCAGTCTGGTGATGGCTTCAATGACATCAGGCCGTGAGGCATGTTGGCTTGTCTGTGCCGTGCTGCAGCCCACGGGGGATATCGCTTTTTGGCTTTTATCCAGAAGGAATGAACAGTAAATAAATGAAGAAGTATATTAGGCTGCACCGCTGACATTTGTATGCAGGGCAGTAAATGTTTGTAGACGAAGAGCAGCAAAAGATTTTTTAATAAATGCTTTTGTGACGGATTTTATACTAAATCATTTCTTGACATTTCGACTAAAACCAACAGCTTAGATAATGGATCTGATGTTCATACCACGCATATACTCTGGTTTGATAAATCCTCCGCTAAGAGGACCTCCATGAAGCTAGATTCCCTGCAGACTGGGAGAAGATTGTACGTGGAATAAATTAACCGGCGCGGAGGAGGACCGGGGACCTCAGGAGGTCTGTGCTCGGCCTCTCTCTGGCTTGTGCCCTGCTGGGCTCTGCGTAGAGGCTCAATTAATGGTCTCCTTGGGCTTTCAGTTTGGGGCTGGACTGTGCTAAATACACTCAGTGGTAGAAATGACTTTATGATGGTTCTGTTTTCTAATGTGAATATTTGCTCAAGACAGCAGTAGACAGGAAGCCGGAGAGGGGAACGCGGGAACTGGCCCGGCAGCATGGGGGAGGCCATTTTAAACACAGTGTTTCCCCTCCCGTCTCACTGCGCTTCCTGTTCTCTGGGCTAGGAGACACCAGCCAGGGACCAGTGTGTCAACCCCTCAGGGAGCCCAGCGCTGGCTCTTGGCGCTTGCAAGCCCAGGCTGAGAGTTGCTTCATGTCCCCTCACGCTGAACTCTCCTTGTCCACTCTGTTTCCTTGGCCCACATTTCCTGCGGTGCCAATTTCCCGCATGTCCTCCATGTCACCCTCCAGCACCCAACTTCTCCGTCCTTCTGGTGGCTCAGATGCCACTTCCTCTGCAGCACGCCCTGCCCCTTCTCCAGGGTCGCGTCTGTGGGCAGGGACACCCCTCTGTCCTTCTGGTGCCCCTCATACAACGATTGGCGTGCATCACCAGGCAACACCAGGACCCGGTGACCCTTGACCAAATACGTAGCCCTGAGTCCCAGCCTCTGCAGTGAGCCCAGAAACTGCATTTCCAGCACGTGCCTTGTGACAGTTTGGTTGCAGGAACCCAGAGGGTTGTGACAGTGACCTGCTCCCCTGTACCCAGCATCCAACTTGCAGTGTTTGTGGCGTGAACAAAGGAAGGAGTACATGAGCGTACGGGGAAAGGCAAGCTGTAAATCAGGGCAAAGGCCGCGTCACACATCTGACCGTTATTTTATATGTGTCGTGTAGTTTTCAGAAATGATAAGTGGGCTCCATCCTGATCCATTACAGCGTAATAGATTAAGCCATCCTTCGGCAAAAATTAAAGAGCCCCGTCAATGATAATTGCTGTTACTCTCTCTGGACATAGGTTTACTGATGGATGGGTTTGGAAAATTTGCTTCTGAAGCCACAGTAAATAACATGAGAGACACGCATTGGGTGGGCATGGATCCTTGCTCAGAGCTGTGTGCAGGGACAGAGGTCGCCTCTGAGGGGCCCCGCAGGGGCTCCCCGGCAAGCCCAGCCCCTTTCCCCAGCTGCTGGGCTCAGGTTGTGCAAACCCTGAAGCTTGCAGGCCGGGGGCTGCACGCCACATCCAGGGGCCCCAGCCCCAGTGCAGGGTGAGAAATTTCTGCTATCTGCCAGCACCTTCCTGCTCTGCGTTTCCCGTTCCCATTTTACATACTCGCCCTCCCTAGTGAGTAGTGCTTGGCAGGTTTCCCGAGATATCAAATTCCAGGAGAGAAAATACACAGGTCATGTGTGAGGACTAAATAGAACTCTTCGCTGGAAACGACTTTTGTCAGGTGTCTGTGAAACAGCTCCGCCTTCAGCTACGAGTTAATCAGACAGAGAGCAACCTGCGGCAGCCGGGGGCACAGGGCCCTGGTTGCCTGGCTGCCTCCTACGACTCACCTTGGGCAGGTCACACCCCGTCTCGGGGCCATGGCATTCTCTTCTCTCTAATGAGGGCTTGGGCTAGCTGGGCCAAGCTCCTTCCAGGCCTAAGTGTGTAATTCTATCCACCTCCCTATCGTCCACAGCTGGGATTCATAATTCCAGGCTGTACTTAAAATACTTAGCTAGGTTGCGTCGCTGTAAAATGACCTTTGCTTTTCTTTGCAACTTGTTTTGACTTTTATCTAATCATAGAAGCAGGAGAGGTGAGCACTTCAAAAACATTTACTGTGTTAGAAGGCTTAATTTAAATGTTCTCTGTGATGAGTGCAGTGGCCCTCACAGGACTGACCATGGATGGGAGATGTTACCCAGAGGGAGCAGGGAAGCCATTGCAGCTTTGTGCATGGACAGGTGTGGGATGTGGAAATCAGGGGCAGGAGGAATGTGCGGTCAGGAGACATGGCAGCGGGAGACGGTAGGAGGTCTGGCTTGGAGCCTCAGTTTTCTCATCTGTAAAATAGGATCATGACTCTTTTCTAGAGTTAGACGAGCAGCAGAAGAAATGATCTGGTTTGCAAATGGACACACAGTGGGCAGGGTGCTGCTGGTGCACCGTATGCACCATATAAGCGTCACCTGCAACTGGTGAACTGTTACTGAGGTGAGCCTGGTTCCTCCTGGGTACAGCCTTTCCTTTGGTGTTAGAGACAGACAGAGTTTACAGCCTTAAGGCCCTGGGTGCCTGGTTTTTCTGGGTCCTTTCAGCTTCGAGATGTGACACTGGACCGCTGGCAACCTCAGCAAGGAGTCAGTAGGGAGGACGAACACCATGAGGCTCAGGGACCAGCTGCGGCCAGCATTTGGTTGGCCTGGGGCCCACCGTGGCTTCAATCCAAGAAGTTATGGCTACCCAGTACAGAGATCAGGAACACAGAATGAAGTAAACTCTCCACTGAGTAGGGTGGCCCAGGCCCTGCCGACGTGCCTGCATGACTTTCCCCTGGGGAAGCTGTGTCCTGGCTGGGGGCTCAGTGTGGGCCTCTGCCCTGGCTCCTTATTGATCTGGGGGCAGAGACTTGCGGTACCTGCAAGTTCTTGGCTACTCTGTGTTGAAGGGGTGGCTACTTCTCTTTAGGAGCCACTGTCCAGCCCAGTGGCCTTCCTCATGCTGTACCCTGAGTGGCTGTTAGCACTGTTCCTTTGGGTCAGAGACTCCTGTGGAGGAAGGTGGGCTTACACTAGCTCTCACTGCGTGTCAGTCATCCGTTCTGTCTTTCTTTCTTTCTTTCTTTCTTTCTTTCTTTCTTTCTTTCTTTCTTTCATTCATTCTTTCTTAATGTATCTGGTACAGGGTGTCACTAAGCATCTCCAACTAGAAGTGATCCTCTTGTTTTCAGCCTCCCCAACACTGGGATTACAGGTGTGTGCCACCATGCTGGGTCTCATCGGCTGGCTCTGCACTCCCAGGGGTGGGACCAGCACAGCATGTGGTGCCGGGGATTGAACCCCCGGTCTCCATGCTTGCCTAAGCAAATGTTTAATCTGCTGAACTATGTCACTGGCCCAGGCAGAGTTTGCTAGCATTGGTAGCTTTTAACAGCTGTATTCAGCTACAAGTAGCTCACTGTGCAATATGTCAATTTTAAGCGTGTACCAGGTTAGTGAAATTTAGTGTATTTACAGAACTGCATAACCATCACCAACAATCAGAAGTTTAGACATTTCTGACCACCTTGGAAGATCTCCAGCACTCAGGCATTCCTTCCCTACTCCCATCCCAGCCCCAGGAAACCACCAATCTCCTTTCTGTTCCTATTGATCTGCGTTTTCTGGACATTTCATATCAATGGAATTGTGCACCATGTGGTCTTTTTCAGTAGCATTATTGATTACTCTACCTCCAGACTCCTGGTGGGAAACACTTCTGTCTGTGGTTGGACAGTGCGTGGGGTCACCGCCCCTCTCTCTGACAGCAGCAGCGTCCACTCACTCTTCTTGTGGTCTTGTCCAGTCCCCTCTTGCTCTCCTGCCCTCAGGCCTATTGACTCTTCATCTCGCCTCAGCCTTGATCTTGCTACTGAGAACGGGAGCCCTGCTCTGTCCAGTGAGGCTGTGCACACGTGTAAGTCAGAGCTCATCTGCCTCCCTCTCTCTGCCTCCTGTGCCTCTGCCCTCAGCAAGGCCTCCTGGCTCGGACTGTGGCTCCTGATTACCCCCGTGGTGAGAGGGTGGAGCCCAGGACTCACTTCTGACCCAGAGAATACTGCAAGGTGGTGGGGCATGCGTGATGAGACTAGGGCTGTAGCTTGAGTCCTTCTGGCATCTCTTTCTCCCTGCTGGCTGTAAGGAATCAAGTGGCCACGTGGGGTCCCCACTTGGAAACAAATGTGGGTGGGCTCTGGAAGCTGAGGGTGACCTCTGGTCAGTGGCCGGAGAGCAATCCGTGTGTTGTCTCACACCTGTAAGGAACGGAGTGCTGGCAGCAGCCACCTGCCTGGGGAGGGGTCCTTCCTGGTTAAGTCACCCGACAGCACCTCTGCTGTTATGGACACTCCATACATAGCCTTGAGAGACCCCAAGTGAGGCTATGCCATGACTCAGATCCATAGAGACAGTGACACTGTACATTTGTGTAATTCGTGTTGATGTGAAAGGGTCACGCATGGACAGAAAACGACCACGGTTCCCTCTCAGGGTGCCGTCTCAGAGCTGCCTCAGATGCTTGGCCAGCAGCCCTCAGCCCTGTGCTCCGGCCCCACCGCCCACTTCTCCCCATGCCTCTCGTCTTGGCTTTGGACTCTCATGTGCCTTCCTGTTCACAGCAGTGCCAGCTCCACCACACTGCCCCAGAGCAGTCTTCATGACAGCCTGGGCTGGGCATGGTGGCCATTAAGGGCAGCCTGCCCTGCATACCGTAGCCTACAGGAGAAGCCCAGGTCCTCGCTCTGGCCTGCTAGGGCCTCCTCACACTCCTGCTCTGTCTCTACTCTGTCTGTCCGCATACCACGCTCATACCATGCTCTGGGCTGGCTTTGCCTCTGTTTGCATCTTCTGTTCTCCCTGCCTAGAATTCTTTTCTATTTCATAGCCTGGAAAGAAACTGTTCTTTCTCCAAAACCTCAGGGCCCATAGGACTTGCTTTTGATCTCTACCCTCACTCCGCAGGAGGAACCAGGAATCGCAGTCCAAACCAGGACAGCTTGCTGTTGCTGCCGGCACAGGATGGCTGAGAGAGGAAGGCGGATGGGCCCTGAGGACTCCTGAGATGGAAATAGTCTGGGGTTTATTCAGCACAGTGTTCTCCTAGAATCTGCTGATTGCTTTCTCCGCTGCCCTGTAGCACCCCTAAGTTCTGGACAGAGGTCTGGACTTGCTCTTCCTGTGGATCTTCTTTCCCTGGCTCCTCAGCTTTGCTGCCTAACATCTCTGGTGTCCGACAAACATCTTTGGAATACAGTAGCCACTGCCTGGATGAATGGCAGATGGGCTGCTTTGGCACTTGAGCCAGAGCCTGCAAGGAGGCAGTGGGCTGGGGGATCCGAAGGTCCCTCAACTTTTCTGGAGCCGGGGTGGGTGGTGGGTGGCGAAGGAGGCGAGTTCCAAACTTGTAGTTTGCTTCGAGGTTCTGAAGGTGACGCCCCTGTTCTTTTGCACATGCGCTCTCCCAAGTTCAGTGATCTCCTCCCCTCCCCCACAAGGTTTATGGACTCTGCTGAGAGAGAGGGTCTCTCTGCCTCCTCTGTCCCCTGCCGGTCGCTCCGTGCGCTGGCACACCTGATAAGAATTTTGACTGCGAAGGCTCTGAGCACTTTGCCCCTCGCTGTAATGGAGTCCGCCCTTCCTGGAGGCTGCTCTCCATGCCTGCGGGCTGTGCGGGCCCCGCACTCTGATGCTGTCCTGGTCAGCTCCCTTGTTTTCTGGGTTCCAGCTGAGGTGTGAGTCAGCAGAGGCGCCAGTTCAGCTCTCTCTCTGCCTCCATACTTCTCCCTCTCCTAGGAGCTCGGGGTTTTCTCCTCTTGCCGGCTGCCTGGGACCTGCTGCCTCTCCTGGCTGTCCCCATGTTTAGCTTTTGTTTAAATGATGTCATTATCTTTCCAGCACCTTGGGATAAAGAAAGATATTTTTTACTTCTAGAAAAGTTTAATTTTGGCAGTTTATTTCAGGTGAAAGATTAAAAAGTCCTCCTACATGGATTCTCCTTAAATCGAACCCAGATTATACCCCTGATTCTAACTCTAAAGTCTGGGCAAGACAAAGGAATTCTCCCTAGAATATTTGCATTTCAGATAGTGTTCTCAGCTTCTCTTCACTTAAAATGGTACAGTTATTAGTACTGAAATCCTGCTGGTAGGTTCCCCCTCGGCTTATTCTAGTTTCAGGGTTGTAGAGCTAAGAGTGTGGGGCACAGAGTTTTCCAAGCAGACGTGTTGAAGTCACATAATGTCACCAGCCAGAGACTCAGCAGCAGGGTGGGTTTGGGCGTGTGGCCATTATTTCATGATGTGGAGTATGATATTTTGCCAACCAGTTCTATGTGATGATGGATATGGAGTGGGGGTGAAAGGCCCCTCAAAATTGCTTCTCTCTGTTTCATTTCCTTTGTTGAAGAAGAGAAATGTCTCCCTCGTCCTGGGGCTTGCTAAGCCCCCCCGCCCCCCAGGATGGAGCAGTGAGAGGCAGCCAGTAGCCAGTGGTTTCCGTAGCCACTGGGCAGGGAAATCTGGTAGCTCCTTCAGCCTCACCATTCAGCCACGTGGTGAGGGGGACACTTTGGAAGGAATATAAAGGCAAATGGTGAGCTGGGGGTGGTGGCACACACCTGTAACCCTAACATTCTGGGCATGCGAAGGTGATAGGATTGAAAGTTTGAGTCCTGCCTGGGCAAGTTAGCTTCTGAGAGAGATCTTGTCTCAAAATAAAAAGGGCTCGGGGAGGAAGCACAGGGGCAAGGCCTTGGGATCAATCCCAAGTACCAAAACCAAAACAAATAAACAAATGACAAACCATGTTAGCATCGAGGAGCCCACTTATGACTGTCTGAACTTCTATTTGAGGAAGAAATCCATGACAAATGGGTGTTGGATGCTGTAGCTAGAAAGTGGGCGTTATGTACCAAGTCTTTGATCAGTACCTTTCCAGCGGCTCGTTTCCTGCCACTGAGTCAGTGGAACTGTCCTGTCTTGCTATTTCAGTTATCACTGTGTGGACAGGGCAGGCTCCCTGAGATAACACTGCCTGTGTAAAACCTGGACCTAGGTAATTGGGACAACCCCACTGTGGGCCAGAGAACACCCGTGCCTTGTCACTGTTTTACCCTGCTGCAGACTGAGAGTGGCATCCACTCCCTCCAGCACGGGTGTGAAGTTTTCTGGGGCAGATCAAAGCCAAGGCCTGCTCTGTGCCTGCTCCAGGCAGTAACCTGCAAATACGTGAGCTGAGCCCCACGGTGTACTTCTGCAGTGGGGCTTGGGCAGAGGAGTTCTGTGACACAGGCAGCGAATGGTGTTGTGGGACACTGCTGCCTGAGCTGTGGAGTGGGAGACTGGTGTAGTTTAAATGCACTCGTGCCAGGCACACTGAACCCTGTTCTCAGGGATCCTGACACTGTGCTACGGAGTGGATGGGTGGTGAGGTGCCGCAGGCCATTTGTAGATGGAGCAGCCACGCGAGGAAACCCGGGTTGTCTCCAAGCAAGAGCAAACATTTGGGAAAGAGGTGCTCGGAGGCGGTCTGCTTATTCTTCTCTTTCATCAGTGACTTCTCCACTCCACTTGTCTCTCTTTGGAAAGCTGTGTCTGAGTGCGAAGGCACATGTAGAGTCTTCTCTGGCAGCTACCCATGCTGCCTGTCTGTCTGCCCAGTGATTCTACTCTCTGGGTCCCACAAGCACCTGGATCTACTTTTGGAAGTGTGCGGAGCAAGCTGGAAGCCTTCTTCCACTTCCCACCAATGATGCATTTGCTGTGGTCTTTGAGACCTCCCAAACGCCCACAGTGGGGAGCCACGGAGGCCCTTCAAACAGAAGCCTCCTCTCTCTGTGGTCAGCAAGGTCCCCACGTCCTCTGGAGGTCATATACCACAGATACTCGTCACCTGTTGGTCTCCCTCAGATTCATGTCTAGCCCTCTGGTTAGCGAATGCTTTATGTAGAGTCTGAGGTTGGATCTTTACTTTTATGGAGCCAATTACCTTGATCTTCCTTTTCTCACTGGTTTGTAGAATCACTCTGCACTCTCCACAGTGGTGTTTAACAGTTCCTGTACACATATGAACAGCTCGAGGAACTTCGTCCAGTGCCCTTGCTGAGCTCACTTCCTGTAGGCTTCCTCAGTGTTATCTTGGGCTGGGAATCCCCCCCACCACACAGGGTGCATCTCCTGGGGGAACCTCGAGAAAGTGCCCTGCTATTCTGTTTTGATGTTGAAATATTCGGTGCAAGTTGACTGCAAAGAGAGTTTGTGTATTTGGAAAGAACAAGTGGGCTTTAGGCAAGTTGGGGAGCAGGGAGTGAGGCAAATCTGAACCCCACTCCTTGCTCTTATCTCCCCTTTCTTTATTCTTGCCCACACTTGAATCCTGATTCCAGCTCCTCATGGCTTCTCCCATGCTGACGCCCAAAGCTCTGCACTAAACCGTGATTAGGCGTCACTGCTTGGTGGTTGTTGGCTGGTTACCTCTTTTGGAAAACTTTCTTTTCCTTGTAACTAGACTGTCTTTGTTACTTGATTGTAGTAGTTCATACATTGTGTCAACTTGGTTGGATCTCCTGGTAGTTTAACAGCCAGTGCTGTAGGGGCCCTGCTCCAGAGGAGGACAGGGGAGGGGAGGAGAGGCGAGGAAAGCGGAGGAGAAGGGAGGGCCCGCTCCAGAATAACTCAGCACAAAAAGGATATATAAAGCAGTTGAGGGAAGATTTAGAGTTCCATTTCCTCAGAGGAACTTCAGTCTTCACAGTCAGCTTGGCCTTCATCTCTTGGCTTCCAGCGCAGACTCTTCAGCCTCCAGCTTGGATCCTTCAGCTTCCATCACAGACCCATCGGCTGCCTGATGGAGACCTACACAGAACACTGCAGTGGGCTCCAGACCTTGCAACTGAATCCTTTGCCTGCAGTGTTCAGGTGCCCTCTGTACCCTTCCTCATCTGGCTCTGCAGCTGACTGTTGTAAGCCTGTCTTGTAACTTCTCATACATATGTACATCTTGCGTTATATCTGTACCTTGCCGCTAGTAAAACCCTGACTAATACGTAGACCCTTTCATGTCTTAACATTAGTGGCTGTTCCATGTGAGCCTTTAGATGTGCCAGTTGCATGGGCTTTGGACTGTGGCCTCCCCTTGGGTTGGTTGGGCTGTGTACCCACAAAGTCTGCACTGAGCTGAGCCTAGTGCTGGACTGGATTCAGCGAAGGCTTTCTGGGTTGTTTGGTGGAGGCAGGCAGTGATTGCTGTCATTCCTGCTCTTCCCGCTGCAGCTGTGGAGTGTGTGGGGGCGGCTGTGCACAATGTGGGGCTGTATGAGGGTATTCAGAAAGATGGAGCACCCTTTGTGATGTATCCACACACTCGGCTCATGGTGACTCCTCTAAGGACAAACTCGGGGAGCATTGTATAGGTGGAAGTTTCCTTTAGAGAGAACACACGAAGTGATGAGAATTCGCCATCAGGCAGGCCTGGGTACTCAGGAGTCTGGTGCCTGATAGCAGATGAACTGGTCCAGGAATGAAATTAATTCAATAAATTCAGAACAGTGATGCTTATGCATTTGTTAATGGGTTGTTTTGAGAAATCATTCACTGATAGCTTCCCAGAGTTCCCAGATGGGAACAGAACTGATTCTGTGGAGAGGCGGAGCGATGTTCTCCAGCCTTCTTGCTGCGCTGCCTTTAGTGGGAAGTGTGTGTTGGGAAGTGTTTCCATTTCTGTTCTCCAAGACGGCAGCCACCCATGAAATGTGGCTGGCACAACTGAAAAGAGAATTTCACTGATTGATTTAAATTGGAATCTAAATATCTTCTGTGGCTCATTGCTACTCCTCTGGAAGACAGTCCTGGGTCACAGTCTAGGTGGTTGCAGAAAACTTGGTCTCAGTAGGATGCTGTTTGGAGATGGTGGCTTCTAAAACGGGTGGCCCTACCACAAGAACACCACTGTCTTATGGGGATTAGCTCAGATCTCATGGCATTCAGTGGGTTCTTGCAAGAACTCATGGTTATAGGGAGAGTTTGGTTGTGCAGACTTGCGCCGCCCAGCTTCTTGGTTTGCCATGGGATGTTTTCATGCTGGCTTTCACCTTGATGCCACTCCCATTCCCATGATGTGGTCAGAATGCCTGCAGCTGAACTGAGCAGGTGCTGGCATCTGGGTCTCCACAACTGTGACCTAAGTAAACTATTTTCTGCACAGAGTATCCAGTCTCGGGTAGTTTTAAAGCAATGAAAGGTAGCTAGGACAGTGGTGGGGAATATGGAGTGGGGAAGGCAATGAAGCTGACCCTGAGGGAGAAGATGGCAGGAGGCTCTGAGCACGTTGAGAAGCCTCCAAAAGGTTTGGGTAGCACGGTGGGGTGCACTCAGATATGCAATGTAAGATGCCCTGCACACCTCTCTTCCTAACCTCAGGTCCATGTAGAATAAGACCAGAGCAGGAAAGCAGCCAGAGGAGGTTGTAGTGTGTGCGTGTGTGTGTGTGTGTGTG
>PVKN010017533.1:0-17288 GCA_004027915.1 Capromys pilorides | reverse complement strand
ACTATCTGTCTGTAGTAACTTCAGAATTATGTTGGGCATGGGTCTAATAACAAATAAAACCAAAACACAGTGAAACCAAAATCAACAAAATTTGTTCTCAATTTATACTTAAGTGGAAGAGAATTTTTAACACAGAAATACACAAAACAAATAGCAGAGAATGAAATAACACTTGAAAGAAGTGAAAGGTATTATCATATGGCAAAATGCAGATAAGAAATATAGTCACAGACACCAGAGAAGGCTGCTCCATGAAAGTGTAATTTGTCCTGAAGACTGAGGAGCAGTAGACTATTCTAGGCTAAGACTGCAGGAGACTGTAGAAAAGGTTATTCCTGGTATAGCTTCAGGACCTTAAGAATTCACATATGGATATTATATATAAACAGGGAATCATACAAACAAAACAAGCCAGTGTCCACATCTGTGGGAAATGCTGCCTAAGTGAAAGAAGAGGGACGGATCCTGGTGGACCTGACTGCGCTCTCCTGGCCACCACAGCTAATGACCACCAGAACCTGACCAGTACCACACGTTCATCGTATGCTGCATGCACAGAGCATTCTTTCCCCAGTTTTTATTGCAATCTCCTCTAGTGGTCATAGTGAGTGAGGAGTGCTCTACTGATTTTCTTGTCTAGATTACAGGGTCCGCGGAAGAGCAAGAGCCCTGATGCCTGCTTTTAGTTCTCATGCTCTTGACTGAAAATCTATCCTCCTCCACTGTGTAAGAAGCATGAGGTAGGAGGGCAGAGTAGATGTGTGTGACCACTGAGAAGCTCCTGAAGCTGTCCTGCATCAGGGGAGCAGGCATGACAGATGGGTCCACTTCATCAAGGTGAGATGGGCAGTGCTATGACGTGAAAGTGGGAATGGTGTTGCTGTTTACCTTCAACACAGGGTGTTTGGAATTGCATGGAGGAATTATCTGCTTTCAGAATTATGGGAAAGGGTTTTAGGGGCATCTAGTGTATAGATAGAGATGAAGGGTGACTTGAGACCTCCTACAAGACACAGGACAACCCTCGAAGGTGAAGCTCTAAATTATCATGGTATTAGAGATGAAAACCCTTGGTGCAAAGACATACTGTAGGAGAAAAAGTGATAAAACTCGATGGTGGGTGGAGTAGGTGGCATCACAAGGAGGTGTCAAGGATGGTATGTGATATAGAAGACAGGGCAACACAAGTAGGAATATGGAAAAATACCACGTTAGGGGACAAATCTTAAGATTAGTCCTGTGAAAACAGTCTCCATGTATTCAGTTGATTTAAGTCAATTCTAAAGCACAAAAGGGAAGTGTGTTAGGCAGGTGTGGTGTGAGCCCTCAGAGCATGGAAGGGATTTGAAATTATGGGCATGGGGAGTGGCTGCGCAGCTAGTGCTCAGGGGGGAAATAGCCTCTGAGGACTGAGCCCGAAATGAATCTCATGTGCAGCAGACTTTCATGGCCAGAAAAGGGAAAGAAGGAGGGGAGAGGATGGGAGAGGAGAAAAAGGTGAGGAAAGGAGAGGAGGGAAAGGGAGTGGAGGAGAGGGAACAGGAGAGAGACTCCTAATTAGAGAGAGAATCACACATCACCCAAAGAGCTAAGAATATAAACAACAGTTTGCAGCAGGATTAAATGAAAATCTAAGAAATTGTGACTGTGATGAGAGGCCAAGTAAGGTAAAAATGAGAGAGAGAGAGAGAGAGAGAGAGAGAGAGAGAGAGAGAGAGAGAGAGAGAGAGAGAGATTTTGCTTAGATAGATGAAAAATGGCAAGGCATGATGGTGCACACCCATAATTCCAGCACTTGGGAGGCTGAGGGAGGAGAATTTCAGCAAGTGAGAGGCCAGCTTTAGCTACATAGTAAAACCCTGTCTAAAAGAGAAAAGAAAGAAAGATGGAAATGATTTAGCCACAGTCAAGAGTTAAAGCTAATTTGGAGTGCGAAAAATTCTGTTTCTACATTGGAATGTGGCCACACACACACACACACACACACACACACACAGTGTGTACACACACAAAGATACGATTTCAAAAACAAACTAACTTTTTGATTGCTCTAGAACTTACTATATTGTAGACTATGAACATGCAGGCCAGCTAGTGCTCACTTAGATGCTATGAAGCATATGTCAGTCTCTTTATTTCACAGAGATGCAAAGAAATCTTAGCACTTTCAAATGATTTGACTGTGGTTCCATAAAAGGCACATGTAGGAAACTGATTTCCAACCCAAGCTCTTCAGATCCAAATGTCTACATTCTTCCCCCTAGATAAGACAATATGGAAAACCTCCACACCTTGTGGCATCTGCTTATGTTGACCTTAATCTTACCTTCAAAATTTGGATTCATCTCACACAGATTCAAAATTGTTTTCATGTTTTCTCTTCTTATAAGCAAGGTTGGCCATGGAGTTATTAATCATTGCTGCCACCGATAAAGCTGGTTTGTGAAAGCCAGTCTCCATTATTCATTTGGAGCTACACCATGGGCTGAGATACTGTATCACCAAAGGAAATAGATGGCCTGTGTTCCTGGTGAAGGCACTTCCCAGTGGCATTGCTGTCCGCAGGGAGCATGCTCGGAGTCCAGGCCCATCACACACTGAGTGTGCAACATTGCTGTGCACCACCAACCTTTCCTTTCTTTGCTGTGGGAAACACAGTATATTTGTAAAGGGCATTAAATAAATTGCAAGCATTTTAGCACATGTGCATAGTTTAGTTAGATATTTACCAAAATTTTAGGAAAAGCTAACTTGATGACTGAAGTATACTCTGTAACTCCTCCTAATTCTTCTTTTTTATCCATCTGACCTGTTCTGGTCCAAGACACACCTTCCCATTAGAAAGACTTCTCCAAAGGGCAGAAAGTGTTCTTCCGCCATCCTATTTAAGATCTTTAGATGGCTCCCACCCCCTGGAGCAAGTGGCTTAATCTCTCTAAGGAGTTCAGGATTGCACAACCAGATCCATTCAGAGACTGAGTTTTCAGCAAGTCCTGGGCCTTCTGATTCTGGCTCCAGCATGCACTCCCAGGGTTTAATGCTTCACTAACAGGTAAATAAACATAACTCTGGAATCAAATCACCTTGTCACCTATCTTTGGGGGGACCCTCATTCTAACAAAGATTAATATATTTGTAAATAATTGAGGAAAAACTAAATAGTAATGCTATTTCATGATACATGGAAATTTAATCAAGATCAAATGGTTTGACCATGAATGAGATTTTGTTTGTTTTTTCCTCACATAGACTGTGTGTTTGCATGTGGACTTGATGATTTTTACGGCATGAGTCTGACAGCATAAAAATAACTTGTTGTCTGATCCTTTATGTAAAAATAAGAAAAACATGTGATATCTCAACTGAAAACTATAGGTCAGAAGGGAATTCTGAAGCATTCTGGGAGTTTCAGGCACAGGGGATCCCAAGTTTCAGACCACTCTGTGCTACTAAGTACCTTAGAAAGATCCTGCCTCAAAAAATAAAGTAAGAAGAAATAATGGCTGTGGATGTACCTCACTGAGAAGGACCTATTTCAATCCTCAGTAGCACCAAAACAAAGCAAAACACCACAGTTTGAAACAAAGTAATTAAATGGGAGTCAAACTACAAAAGATCAGTAATTTTATGAAGGATTAAAGACTTACAATGAACCTGGACCTTACATAGCAAAATATGTGCTTTCAACATTTTAACTTTACCGAATGTATTTGTAAAAATCTAAATACAATTGTATGTTGGAATGTGCATTGCATTTAGACATATATGTGATATTTACTATTTAGGGTTTTTTATCTTTAGCCTTCTTCAACTGTGTTATTCTTCATGCCTCTTTTCCTTAGCATGTCATTAACAAGAACTCTTCTTAAAAAATTCGATCCCCGCTCTCGGAGCTGATCCTCCTTCATACAATGGAGATTATTTGCATTGTTCCACTGTGATTAACTTTTTATAACTGAACTTTTAAACACTGAATTGACTTTTACTTATCATTTTGCCCTTGGTACTTAATAAATTGCCCAACTTACATGCAGGTGTTTAGTGCTACACATTTACGGATTACAACTCAGGAAATGCCACCTGTATCTCAGACCCATTTTATCCAGTTTTTATTCAAAGGCAAAACCCAAGATCCTGCTTGGATAAGAGTCTTCATGACTTGCCATCACTTTTCAGAGAACTAGGAGAGTCTTGAGAAATTTACACAAGGAAGTTTTTTGGGGATGTTTTGAAAATTTATTTTGATTATTATTTTTTATAATCATTAATACATTGCATAATGTTGTCTTCATCATAGTTGTTGAGAGTACAAGATGCAGGCATGATTTCTTATCTAAACCTCATTAGTACAGATCTTTCTTTTCATTGCACAAAGAGAAAGTAGCTGTATGTATAGTCCAATAGTCCATAGCAGCAGTGGGTTATCAGCTCATCTGGCATTATCAGAAGCTGTTGACTTGAGCCTTTTACAGCTCAGCATATTAATACAGCTTTCCTTTTTATACCTTATGGTTAGACTTTTCTGCTGGATGGCTAAGACCAAGATAAAGCAAGACCTATGTTACAAAGGATATGTAACTTTTGTATCTGGCAAGGTTAGTCAGGTCCCCTCAGGGTTTACCCTGGAACCTTCTTATGCAGGGAATTTTCATAAAGAATCTGAACCCTTCCTTGAACCCAAAATACCAGCAGTTATGATACAAAAAGTTCTTAATATGGTGTGCATTATATATTCATGTGTTTTCTATCTGAGACTAAAGAGATGGCCCAGAATAGGCCTTGGAGGAGGACTGACATCTCCCATGCAGGTTGCAAAGGATTCCCCCACAATAAGGCAAGTCAAATACTGTCAGCTCTGGTAGAGGAGTCATTTACTTTAACAGATATCAAAGCATTGAGTTGGGGCCTCTTTACCAAAGTCTACATAATTTTGTTACTCTACATAAAATTTCAGTTGTAATTCCTTTTTATCTTTCCTGATTGCTTTCTGCAGTCCAAGTGTCATTCTTAGTCCTTCATATATGTTCACTTATTTAACGTTTAAGCTGTCACATGAAGTATATCTATCTGTCATATCAACACTGTAAGCAATTTCTCACAATCTACAGTACATGGGCTTCTCCCATGTATCTTTCCCACCCCCAGGGCTTAATCACTCCAGATGTCTCACACACAGATTCTGGGGACAAATAGTTTCAGGTTATTTAAGGTTGTTCTCTAGGGTTTGCCACCGTTGGCCCCCAGCTCCTCACAGGATCTCTTTGTGGGGGCTGTATCACCTACAACTCAGCTCACGGCAGTCCGTATGGAAGATATCAATAGATACGTTTGTCGTAGACTATTGCTGATGCTGTAGCAAAATCCTGTGGACTGGGTAACTTATGAAAAATCTAGAAATAATTTCTCATAGTTCTGAAGATGGTGAAGTCTAAGACAGAAGGGGCAGCAGAGCCAGTTTAGGGAGCGGGCCCTCTCTGTTTTATAGATGATACCTTTTTCCTGTTCTCATATGGTAGAGTGAGCCAAAGAGCAGAAACACTTATTCCTGTCTTGACTCCCTGTGAGAAGTCCCACCTGTTGGGGTGCTCCCCCATACCTCAGTCACCTCTGGTGGTAATCTCATCTTGTAAGACCAGTGCCTGGGGGCTTAAGTCCCAACAAAGCAATTTGGGGTGGACACATAGGGTGAAACTAGAGCAATGCGCACACTTAAGCTGTACACTGAAGCAGTGTGAGTGGAGCTAGGATAGAAGTGCTGTACGTCATGGGTGCCAGGAGAAGCAGCTCTGGCCAGCATGGAGGTTCTGGGTAAGTCTCTTAGGCTATTGTGCAATGTGAGTAGAACAGCCGCGTGGAAATGAAATGGGCTCTGTACGGAGATAGTGGTCCCCGCAGTGTCTCGGAAGCATGAGGAAGTCCTGGCAGTTTATTTGCTTTGGATGAGAAAAGAGCGCAGGAAAGGATGACAGAATGAAAGGACATGGTTTCAGGTAGGGCTGCAAGGGGCAGGACTTGGTGTTTTGGAAAGGAGGTTCATAAACAAAGGGAACTTGTCAGACAAAGAGGCGATGACCACTGTGGCCTGGCAGCCATGGCTCCACACGGAAGCGCATCATCCTAAACTATTTATCATTTTATTGCCTGATAAGAAGTCATTGCTCTACTGACCCCAGAAGACAAGAAAGGCTTGATCTCACAGGGCAGGGAGTGAAAGAGCATGGCCAAAGTGTAGGGGAACCGTTGAAATGGTGTTGAAAGGTGAGTTGTTAACTGAGATTGGGTAAGCTGCCTACAAAACAGGTATACGTAACAGAAGGATCTGTTCCAATGCCATGTCTGTGTGTGTCTGTAAATTTGCTAAGTTTTGTGCAGCTTTTTGTCTTTTTCCCACTTTACTTAGTGTTATAAATTGAGCAGATATTTAAAATGTAGAAAGATTAATTTATTGTTGATAAAATAAAAAAAATAGCAAGATCTTTCATCTACTAAGCATGTGCTTCTACAGGCTGAATTCTCATAAGAGAGCAAAACATTTTAGCAAACCTAACCCAAGTATTATTATTTGTTAAAATATACTATTAGTTTTTAAATAGAGTAGCTTATGAAAGTCTGAGTGAATCTTTTATTTTTTAAATTTTTTTATTATTTCTTCTTTGGTACGGGGTCTCGCTCTACAACTTTGAACTCATAGTGATTCTCCTGTCTCAGCCTCTCCATTGCTGGGATTACAGGAGTGCGACACCACAGCCAGCTTGCATGGCCAGTGAGGCATGCCTGGTATCCATAACCAGCACAGTATGCAGTTCAGGGGATCAAAACTGG
This sequence comes from Capromys pilorides, assembly GCA_004027915.1. NCBI lineage: Eukaryota > Metazoa > Chordata > Mammalia > Rodentia > Capromyidae > Capromys > Capromys pilorides. Next base: position 10,466 of record PVKN010017533.1, on the reverse strand, counting down.
ATCATTGCACTTGTCAGGCAGGTGCTTAGAACATGGAGCTATTTCCCCAGACTTATAAATTAAGTAATACTACCTTCTCTTTTATGTGAGGTGATTGAAATACAGAGGAGTTAACAGTTCTACTCAAGGTTTAATAAACGCTTTACCCTAAGGTCTACAGATTTTCTCCATGTCTGCCAACAGATCATCAGACTGGTACTAGGCAGAGGTGCCCCACATGTCAGAGCAATAGCTGGAGTACCAATACCATGATCTTTCAGAAGAGAAGCCCACTGAATGTTGCAAATAAATCTTTGACTACCAGAAGGTGCCTGTGCATGTTACCTGCATCTTGTGCATGTTAAAACCATGTTTCCTATACCTTGCTCATAGGTAATGCTGCTCCTGATGTAGGGACGCATGAATCAAAGCCTGTTTAAGGGTTAGCCAATTAACCTTGACATTTTCTAAGGTGATCTGAACCTCTGGGGATTTTACAAAGTGAAATCATCTAATTTCTTAGCCAGACAAGCCAGTTAAGACCACCTGGTCACAGTACCATCATTTTTCTGCTGATGAGAATAAGCAGAGATTATGAATAATATTAAATGCTAGATTTTTTGATCAAACAATGTGCTAAAGTTTTGCTAAGAATATTATGAATAGCATTTCCCACAGTACAAGATGTCAGAATTCGTATTAATATCTTGGGGCTGGGGAGATAGCTCAGTAGATAAGCACTTGCCTGGCAAGTGCAAGGTCCTGAGTTCAATCCTCAGTTCTTCAAAAAAAAAAAAAAAAAAAGAATTCATATTAATATCTTGAGGCTGGAGATAAGAAGCGTACAGCTGGGACCCTGGGTAAGTCTTTTAAAGTTATTCATTTAGTAAGGTGTCAAAGACAGCATTTAAGGAAACTGTAATTCTAATCCTGGCATCCATTAAGTCATTCGTCAGCTTCTCCTGGGGCCACCCAGCTCCCCTGAGTAGAACTGGGGTTGGTCCCCAGTTCTCTGAGTCCCATGGGAGGTGTTTCTTTTTTCTACGAGAAATACTTGGCAAATGTGTGGGGAGCAGCACCCAGGAGATGGGTAGAGGCAGGTAAGAAGGTCATTGGGCAGAGCTGTGTCTTACTGTAACTGTGATTAGCCTCTGTTCACCAGGAAGACCAATAGTTACAGCTGGGGCTAAGCCCACGGGGTGAAGGCAGGCAGGGCTGCAGGGCTCGCCTGGCTTGAGCTCTGTTCTCGGCTTCACGAGTGATTCATTCCGTGACCTTGACCACACCACTAAACCCTTCTTCCCAGTTTCTCCCTCCATAATGTGATTATAAATAATATATGGTCCCTAGCTGCTTCACAGGGGTCACAGAGCCATTAATAATGTAATTATTTATAAAGTACTTTGAAATCCTTGAGTGAAATATGATATTAAAAATATCACTGCACTCAAAATATTCCCTGACAGGCAGACTTAAATGAGAAAACTATTGCTCTCTGAGTAGAAAATATGTCTGATAGGGTACATAATTTTCCTTCAGAAGAAATGCCTCTCCTGCAAGGGCCTCAAAGTCTCATTACTTTTGTTGAAGGTGGCAGAGACTGTGTGGGCTTAGACCTCAGTCAAGGGAAGAGCTAGTGGTGGACTCAACCTTTTCCTCTACACTTTCAAAAGCTTATTAAAAGTAGGAGAGGGAATAAGGTTCAGAATGCCAAGTCAGGGTAACCAGATAAAATATAGGACACATTTGCTATATTTGGATTCCAAATAAATAACAATGTTTCATGTAAGCATATCCCAAATAACTATTGCTTATCTTTTTATATATTTTTTAAAATAATCTTTTTGTGTAATTCTGAGGCCTTAAACATGATGTAAGGGGATAAAATATACGTAATAAGTTAAATGCTATGTGCAGCACATTAATATCTCTGCCATTGTGCATAATTATTCTTTGTATAAGAGCAACTGAAATATACTTTTTAAAAATCCTTAATATAATGATATGGTCTTCATCTACATGACGTCCTTAGATATATTCATCCTTATACATATATCTACTATTTTGTGTCTCTTGAGTTGTATTCCTCTATTTTTTCTCTTTAACATCGGATTTTTTTTTTCAGTACTGGGGATTGAACTCAGGACCCTGCACTTGCCAGACCATCTACTGAGCTAGCTTTCTGGCCCATGGAATCTTTTTTATAATAAAATTAATTGTTTGAAATTTAATTATAACTAAATGCTACTTGTTTATCTTTGCTAAATCTGCCGACTCTGCTTCAAGTTTTATTTATTTAATTAAATTAATTATTTGTCAGTGTAAATTAGTGAAAAACTTGTGTAGAATAAACAAAAAAATGTGCAATGCCATTATATCCATGTGATATAAAAATTAAGTGAAATATATTATCACCTTCACTCATTAAGCTGTGAATTTCTTTTTTCTTTTTTCTGTTTTCTGCTTTTAAGACATGGTCTATAGGGTCTCACTACATAGCTCAGACTCCTAGTGATTCTCCTGTTTGCAGTCTCCCAAAGTGCTGGGATTATAGGTGCGTGCCACCATGCTCAGTCTCAATCACTGTCTCAGACTGTCCAATGGGCAGGGCTGACATGGCAGGCCAGGGATCAAATCCAGGCTGCTGCACTGTGCCTAAGTAGGCACTTTAGTCTGCTGAGCTAGCAGGCTGGCCCTTTAGTTATGAATTTCTTAAAAGCAAATAATGTTTGATTCTTTTTATATATTATCTAGATTGGGGGTGTTTCTGTAGTGCCATAAGCATCAGACAAATGCTCACTGAATGACTAAGTGAAATGGGGAGTGAATAAATAAATTGAATTAAATGGAAGGAATTTAAAACATCCTAGGAACTTACTGGAAAATACATATTGAGTTGATAATTATATGCCATAAGGATTTTATATGGAAGATTCTTCCACAATGGCTATATTAGTTTAACTTTCTTTCCCTCTCTTTCTTTCTTTCTTTCTTTCTTTCTTTCTTTCTTTCTTTCTCTATACTGGAGTTTGAACTCAGGGCCTTGTGCATGCTACACAAACACTCTACCACTGACCTACAAACCCAGCCCGAGTTAACTTGGAAGCCTGTAGAAGTGCTTATCTTGCTGTCACACTGTTCTATTAATTACTTACAAAGTCATTTATTATGGACTCAAGGAACAGATTCCAGTCCTTAATAACAGAACTAACATGTCAATAACTGCTTACTTGTTTACAATTAACTGCCAAGTTAAGAAGTCATAATTTTTTTTTTTCCTTTAAGGTACCCTGGATGGAACCCTTAACCTTGAGCTTGCCAGATGAGTATTTATGCTGCATCCTACAACACCAGGCTGAGAAAATCCTAAACAAAAAACAGGAGTGGAGAAAACGAATAATACAGAAAAATTTTAAAAAGCTATGTAGAAGTCAAGTTAGAAATACTGTGATCACCGCGTAGAGGAGGGAACAAATTGAGGAAAAGTAATACACCCACTGAGAGATGCAATACAGTCCACAGGCTGTTAGCAAACACTGGATTTAAATTCCAATATTTTTAAAATGCCATGGTATTGGAGGAGTTGACTTACTTCATTGCTTTGTGCGTTTTGCTATGACATGGGGTCAAAAAGGTCACCCTTCCACATGAAGTCACTGACTGCATTGCGTGTGTCAGAGCCAGAGGAGCCCTGCATCCCAGCCCTGGCAGAACAGACGTGCCCATGCCCCAGGACTCTCCTGGTGAGCCCAGCTCCATGCCTGTTTTGTCACTGAGGCTACTAGCTTGCACCTCCTCCATGACTCGTTTTCATTATTTTGATGCAAGTGTAAAGTTCATCATACCCTATTTAGGACTCTGACTCCTTTACAGACTTTTGTTATATAGTTTGTTCTCCTCTCTTGCAAAGGCATGACCAAGCACATGTACAGAAAGTACAGAAAAATTTTAATATGTATTTTTGAAGAGGACATGCCAATAAAACTTAATGATTATGATAGCCCTGATTCTTCATATTTATTACATGGTTTACCTCCCAAAGTAAGTGAACGACTGAGTTTCATTTATTCTTAATCTACACAGGAGCAAAGAGTGACTCAGAGAAATCAAGGAAGTTCTCTTAGGTAGAAGAGCGCAGATGGCTCGCTGAGAGGACAAGGAATAGAAGATGATTATTTCTTTCACAAGCATCTCGCCTTTCCCCTCCCACTGAAGGCGGCCTGGGTCAGGGTTGTAAGAACTCAGGTGTAGAGCTTCGGGGTAGGGAGCTAACTTTATTCTACTTGGCAGTTGCTAGATCATCAGATACGGCCCCCTTCCTAAAATGAGCGTCACTCACCAGTAAAATAAACTCATAAACTGAAAAATACCATTACAGAGCTCGATAAGCAAGTGCTATTAACGGAAATGATCCTGAGGCTAGGAATTTAATTGTTTCGGACTTCGTCCTACAACGACATGGGGAGCATACTGCAGACAGAACGCGGCTCCGTCGGGCAGAGGACAGCTTCTGTCAGGGGCTGGAGGCAACATGAGCGAGTCTTGCTCTAGCGATGGTGTTAATTTCAAGCTCTGTTAAATACATGAAATAATAAGTGTACAATATCTTATTCAGAACAAAATTACACCACCATTAACTGGCTCACCAACGGTGAATAAATTACCTTATCACTCAGGATTTGCATTGAGAACAACAACGCTGGAGGTAAGGTAGTCTTTGAGTCTAATTACAAGGGCCATGCCAGGGCCTTGGTCTTTGCTTCTTTCCTCTCTTTCTTAGCTCCATGTTTCCCATTGCCTTTCTGTCCCACCTTCTGCACCCACTGAAATCAGCTATTATGAATGACTTGGTCTACGGCCTCCATCATGCCCTGCCCCACAGACCAATCTTGCCTGAAGTCCAGCGAGTCTCTCCACTTAGTGTGCATCTCAGTCTACTTGAGTTTGCAAAAGTAAAGACTGCTCAGCCTCACTCAAGTCCTTGGTTCTTTGGCCCAGAATCTACATTTCCAACAATTTTTAAGGCGCTGATGATGCTAGTCCAGAGCACTTTGAAGAACACTGCTCCACCAGCGGGTCCAGGAGCCTAAGGGCTCTGTGCTAACAGGAGTCAGTTTCAACTGATCCCGTTACCTGAGTGTGAAGTCCTCTGATGGCGTGACACCATGCCTGACACCTGTTGCCTACTGGCACAGTGCCTACTCTTCTGTGTGCAATAACTAACTTGCTTACATATTCCTACAAAATACCAATGCCTATTGGGAAGCATCATGGAAAAAATCAGACAAGAAGCAGGTTGAGGAGTCAGAAAGGCTCTATCCTGCTGCTACCTTTCCCTTGGCCCCTAATGTGTGTGTGTGTGTGTGTGTGTGTGTGTGTGTGTGTGTTTGCTGCATTACTGCAAAAGTCAAGCCAAATTGTACTTAGCTTGCAGGCCACTTACCAAATGGGATAAAAGTTCTACCTTTAGATCCTTTGGTGGAGCCCAAGAATCTGGGCTTTTTTCTAAGTACCCCTGAAACACTTACATGGCTAGTTTGTGGATAGTCTGTTGGAAACACTGATCTAATTCAGATGACAGGCGAAGCAAAATGCGTGGTCACCTCAGGAAGTCAGAATTCAATTTCCGTCTCCTCTTTGGCTCTCACATTCTCAGGAATTTAGATTTGTAAGAACTCCCTCAGCCCACGATTTACTTTACCAGATTTTTCCAAAATTTGACATTTTCATTTATCTTTTCGTAGTTGCATTTATTTATTTATTTATTTATTTATTTATTTATTTATTTATTTATTTTTACCACTGTGCCAAACCCAGTCCTGTGTCTGTGGCACTGCTGCATCTCTGTTCAGATTTCAAATTCTTAATACCCTTGCTCTCCATCACTCTCTAATCGCCAGCTACATTTGGCCTCTTCCCAGAAACTTGGTGCCATAATTAGTCACACATTTTGGCAGCAGCGGAGGTGAGAGACTGGATTATTTTCTGCTCTAAGTGGAGGAAGAAGTTCAGCTGAACCCTTGCTGTTCAAGAGGCTTTGAATGCAGCGTTCTGTACAAACAAACAGGCCGTCTCGATTCAGACAGCTGTGTCAGCCCCCAAACACTTTCAAGTTTTGAAAGGCAGCAGCAAGATAAAAGAACATCACATCTATTTAGAAATTTGCCTATTGGCAATAAGTCTCTTGTTTCTTACTTTGGAAAGAGCTTTCAGGGCTCTACCTTCTTTTCATCTCTCTCTCACACACTCTCGACCGCACTCTCTTGCACATCCTGATGTGCCCTGTGGAAGCCATGCAAGTGGCAAAGATCAGGCTGTACTTTTAAGTGATGAAAGCCAATGCACACTATTTACAATGTCTCACTCCTCTATAACAGGTTTCATCTGGAGATCTCCAATCACTACAGAAGTGCACTGTAACACTTGCTATTGCCCTTACTTCTGAAAGGGAAATTGAGTGTAAGCCACTTTATGACACTGCCTCTCCACTGTGTCCGTGGGTTGCAGGACTACTTGAAAGGCTTCCTGTGCTTTTCCAGGCACTATTCCAATTTTTCCTAAAATGTTTTTTATTGTTTAAAGGACAATGTACAAATTAATAGGCACAAGTTAATAGGTAGTTTCTCATAAAGAGTGATGGCTTAAAAATAATTTTAAAAATTAACTGTAGGACCAACTTTCAGTAATGGCTGGTATAGGACAGATGAAGTAATTAACTTTAAAAATCAATTTTAAGTGAAACATCATAACAGAAATTGATTTAAGGCATTAGTAGACTGAAGACATAGTCAGAATCTAAAGCTTATTATGTAGCTAAACAGAGCTGCACCTTAAACCTGTCCTGTCTGGCCACTCACATAGACAGAGGGCATTTAGACAATGAAGAATAATGCCGAGCATGGCCACCATGCTATGCACTGACTATCAAAGGCTACCATGCCCATGCCCAGTTCAAATCTGTTTACTTGGTAAAATATTACAGATGAATCTTGGAGAGAAGGCCTAACCCAACATCCCACAGATCTCATCAGCCCTCTTTATTTCTGAATATGTCTTCTCACTTTTTTCCCTTCACACTAATGCAAAGTAACGTTGCTAAAGCCCATGTTTACCTTCCGTGGTTTTGTTCTGCTATGATTACGTAGAATCTGATCCAGCAACAAACTTCTTATGCACTGACTGCTAAAAAATCTGTACCAAATGTGACTCCTGAGCCAGGCACTCCGTGGGCAGTGCCAGTGACCAGTGCTGATGTCCATCAGCTGACTGCTCTGCAGAGTGATGGTGCATATATTAATTTTAACGAATCTACACAACTTGGTCATGTATCCAGTATCAATTCCCAAGCCTTCCAAGTTTGTCTTAGAGGCTTAGGGTGTTTGGGTAAGTTGCATAAGTTTGTGCTACTAGTGAGAGATAGGATTGGAATCTAACCTGACTAGGTCAAAGACTTCTATTGTCTTTCTTGGCCATTACTTCTTTTGCCTCAGATAATGAGAAGAACCCAGCCTTGGTTTCATCGTGTTTGGCCCTTTTCCTCTGTATGTACATCATCTTATGTGACTTAACTAAACTGAGCATCCAAAAGGGTTTCTTCAACTCTGTAACTATTTAGTGAGTTAATCTGAATGACTCTGTTTAGTGTGTTTAGTGGTTAGATTTTTTTAAAAAAAATTGTGCATTTGGTACAGGGTCTCATTATGCATCTTGGACTTATAGCGGTTCTCCTGGTTCAGTCTTCCCAGTGCTGGGCTCTCAGGCATGCACCACCATGCCCGGTCTTGGCGGCAGACATAGTATCTGGGGCCAGTGACAGGATACAGGTATCTGACCTTGCCAGGAAGGTGCTTAGACCTCTGAGCTATCTCTGTGGCCTCTGGTGGTTAGATTTTAATGAAGATTTGGCTGTTCTTAAAACATTAATTATGCATCTAAGTTTCACATAAAAGGTCATTTGGACAATGCAGTAGTTTTCTAAATAAAAGAGGGAATTTTGGTTTATTTTGGTTTAATAAAGCATGGGAGAGTCTCAGATATTTAAATCCCTTGTGTTCTGTATCATTTTCAAATATGCAACTGCACAATAATGCAGAACAAAAACTTGTTCACAAAAGGTTAATCCAGGATCCATTTTTTATTTAAATAAAAAAACAAATTTTGGTTGGACTTTAATATTACTGACTTCTCTTGAAATACAACTGACTCACAAATTGAGGCAAGTTTTACCTTTCTTGTCTATGTCTTTTGTTTCTGTGTCTATTTTTAGTTGAGGATTCTATCAAGGATTTGTCATTCCATTAGAAAACCATGTTGTGAGAAGCAGGGCTATGGGATGCAAAGCACTAATGCAGTCTGCCTGCTGAGTGTGCTTTCTAACTGCTGTCTTCCCCAAGTCTATGTGTAGATGCAAGCGTGTCTTCTCCTGGAGACGGACCTGCAAGTTTGGAAGTACGTGCTTCATTATAATTTGCTTCTACTATATTGCTCCTTTACATTACTCTAAAATATTATTCTTAAAAGTTAGATTAGGCATAATTTTCACTTTAAAATGCTGAATGGACATTGCAAAATACTGATCACAGTAGAATGTGATACTATTTTTGAGTAGAGGATACATAATCAAGCTTTTGGTTATGTGCAGAAATCCTATGACATTTACCATCTCTATTGATGTTGGCTTTTTAAACATTTCTCTAAGGAATAAAAATAGATGGTAGAAAAAAATGGTAGTAGAAATATTCAAACTTTCACTATGCACAGTAATAGAAATTCAACAATGGTTGCTGTGTTGTATGATGTTACCTTCAAATTAGTTATTTAGGCTATCAGATATAAACATGCAAGATGGTCTAAAGATAAAACAAAATGGAAAAACAACAGTGAAATTATAAGGCATTGAAAAAAGATAAGAATAAAAAGGAAAAGATATTGAAGTGTTAACTGCTGCTTTTAGAAGACCAGCAGAAATTGGCAACATAACTATCCAATATACCCTGTATATATACCTAAATATATCTTTTCCCCTTATTTCCTTTGTCCTTTTCATCATCTCAGTTTTTCCTTCAAATTGAGCAATTTCTTTCTCTTTCAAAGTATCTATTGTACCATTCAGGTTTTATTTACTCCTGAGGATCTTTTACTAGCAAAATAATATGATATTTGCATATGTGGATATGATTTATTTCACTTAACAATATAGTCTCTAGTTGGATTCATTGATCCCAAAAAACCTCCAATTTATCTTTTGATAGCTAAATAATGCTCCTCTATGTAAAAATAGCACATCTCTTTTATCCATTCCTCAGTTGACGGGCATTTGGTTATTTTCAAGATTTAGCTATGACAAATTGCACTGCTATATACAGTTGCACATATATTGCTGTGGCATGTTTTCAATTCATTTGGAAAAATACCTACAAGGGCAACAGCTAGGTGTATGGGACTTCTAATCCTAGTTTTCTGAGAAATCTCCATACTTATTTCTCCCACAAACAGTGTAGAGGGGTTTCTCTTTCCTTTCAGCATCTCTAGCATTTGGTATTGCTTGGCTTCTGGATAATAGCCATTCTTTCTGCTGTGAGATGCTATCTCAGCATTGTTTTATAATTTGCATCTCTAGAGTGACCAATAATGTTGAGCATTTTTTCATATATTTATTTGCCATTTGTATCTCATCATTTGTGAAGTATGTATTGGTCTCAGATGCCCCTTTTTGGATTGGATCTTTGAAGTATGAGGGCCTAATTTTTAAAAATTCTTTATATGTTCTAGATATATGTCATGTGTCTAAAGGATAATTTGCTATAATTGTTTTCCAACTTGAGGGTTTTCTTATTACTCTGATGATGATTTCTTTACATGTACAGAAATATTTGAAGAAAATGAGATCATAGATATTTATTTGAAGTGTTTCCCATGCAGTATGACTTTTGTTCATGAACTTTCTGCCTACCACTCCATCCTAACAATTTCTATATACTGTCTTTCCAAAAGACTTAGGGTTTTAGTTTTAATATTTAAATATTTGATTTATTTTGACTGTAGTTTTGTGCTAATAGGTATGTGTCTATTTTAAGCCTTCAATATGTTGAAAATCGGTTTCTCCAGCCGCATTTATAACTTGGCTATCTTTCTTCCAGTGAACATGTCTGCCCCATTTGTCAAGAACAAGGTGACTGAGTGTATGTGGGGTTTGCATCTTCTAGTCTGTTTCTTTGCAGCTCAGCTCTATTTTTTTTCCAATACCATACTGATTTATCACAGTAGGTTTGTGCTATAATGTCACATCAGAGACTGTGATATCTCCTGCCTCATTTTTTTTGAGACCTAGGATTTCTTTTGATATTCTATGTCTCTTCTGGTTCCAAATAAATTTTAATATTTTTTCTAACTCTGTGATGCATGCTAATCATATTTTAATTGAGACTACATTAAATCTGTATAACAATTTTGGGAATATGGCCATTTTCACAATGTTGGTTCTTCTC
>PVKN010017532.1:0-17290 GCA_004027915.1 Capromys pilorides | reverse complement strand
TTTTGTCTGCTTGACCTATCTTTTTGGAATAAAGGAGTATTGAGGTCTCCTGTTAAGATTGTAGTATTAGATATTAGATTTTTCATGTTCATTAAGATTTGTCTTATATAACTTGCTGCTCCCATATTGGGTGCATACATATTTATGAATGTTACCTCTTCACCCTGAATTTTTCTTCTAACCAGTATGTAGTGGCCTCCTTTGTTTTGTTTGATCAATCTTGAAGTTTAGACTGTCCGCAAACAGGATTGCTACCCCTGCTTTTTTTGAGGTGCAGGGCATGTAGTATTGTTTTCCATCCTTTAACTGTTAGCCTATGAGTTTCTTTATGAGTTAAATATGTTTCTTGTATACAGCATATTGTTAGGTTTGCTTCCTTATCCACCCTGCCAGTCTATTTCTTTTCATTGGATTATTGAGTCTATTTACATTGATAGTTATAGTTGAAATGTATTGACTTATGATTGACATGTGTTTTATTTATTAACGTTCACTCCTTTATCTCCTGTTTAATTGCTTGCCCTATTTGCTGGGTTCTTTCTGGACTCATTTGTATAGATCAGGTCATTTTGGTATCCCTCAAAAGTACTTTTAAGTAGTCCGTGTAGGGTTGGCTTTGACATGAAATTCTTTAGTTGTTCCTTGTCATAGAAGTATTTCATTTCTCCCTCATATTTGAAAGAGAGTTTTGTGGGGTATAGCAGTCTGGGCTGGAATTTGTTTTAATGGAGGACTTGAAGCACTCTGGTCCATGCTCTTCTTGACTTCGTGGTTTGTGAAGAGAAATCTGCTGTTATTCTGATGGGTTTTCCTTTAAATGTAATCTGTTTCTTTTCTCTAGAGACTTTTAGCATATTATTCTTCTGCTGGATTTCTGGGATCTTGACTATTATATGTCTGGGTGTGTTTTTAGTTGGGTTGATGTTATTTGGAGTTCTGTATGCTTCAGTTACTGAATGTCCGACTGTTGTCTCATCTTTAGGAAGTTTTCTGCTATTACTTCTGCCCATGTTCTTTTCATATCATTTGTGTTGACTCCTTCTTTTTCATTGACTCCTATTAATCTCACGTTGTTCATTTTTGCATCATCTTGCAGATGTTGAATTACTTTTTCCTGCATCCTGGTTGTTTTTACGAGATCCTTTCTTACCTTTTCACTAGCTGTGACTTTGTCTTCAAGATCTGAAATCCTATCTTCACTTTTGTTCATACGGTTTTGTCAGCTTGTGATTGAGATTTTATTTTCGTGTATATCTCTTTGAAACTGTTTCATGCGGTTTATTTCTTTCCTATATTGCTCATTCATGGATTCCATCATTTTTCTAATCTCCTCTAATTTTTTATCAATGTCTTCTTTAGATGCATTTATTAAGTCTTCCATTATAGTTATCCTTTCATTTTCTATTTCGGAGGTTATTTCTGCTCTCATTTCCTCTCTACCTTTCTGCAGTTGTTCTACTTCAGACACTATTAATTTAGAAATGATTTTTTCAACTTCAGAGATTATTGCTGATCTGATTCCCTTTATGCTTTTCTGCAGTTGTTTTTTAACTTCAGTCTCTAGTAACTCAAAGATTTCTTTTTTAACTTCAGAGGTTATCTCCAAGCTGAGTTCCTCTACACGTTTCTGCATTTGTTTGTTTACTTCAGATGCTACGAATTCAGAGATTTCGGCTGGATGATTCCCATTTTCTTGAGTGGTAGTGTCTCCTGTATTTGTTTCAGGTGGGCTTGGGACCTGAGATTGCATTTTGCTAGTTGTTTGTATCATTCTGAGTAGCTGTGATCTTTGGTGTAGGACTGCGTGCCCATGGGTTGTTCGTTCCGTCTGGGCTGCTGGGTTGGTTGAGCTGCTTGTAGGCCAGGGAGGGAGATCTCACCTGGAGGGTCTGAGGTCTCACACAGTGGGCCTGGCACTGGGTGATAGGGTGCATTGGCGGTGGGCCAGAGGAGTTCCACCTGTCGGGCCTGGCACTAGCAGATAATGCTAGGCAGCGCTGGAGGCAGGCCAGTGCTGGGTGGGCACTAGGCCCACCTGGTGGGCCTAGTGCTAGGTGATAGGCTGCACTGGCAGCGGGCTGGAGGAGGTCTCATGTGGTGGGCCTGGCACTGGCTGATGATGGTAGGCAGTGCTGGCGGTGGGCCAGAGGAGGTCAAGATAAGCTGTTTTAAGGGCTTCAGCCATATTAGATGACCACCATAATAATTTAGCAATTCATACTAGGGCTAGAACCTATCAAGAACAGCTACCTTTGGAGATGGTTGGAGTCCAATCTAACCCCAAACCTGAAGCTCATACCAGGCTCAGTTTCTTCTCTCAATGGAGAAAGGAGCATGGCGAGTCTTTCATCCTATTTTACTTTGCACACTGGCCTCTCCTCCTCACCCCTTCTCCCCACCCTGCTTCCTGCAGGGCCCTGTGAGAAGTAAGGGGCAGAGCTGTGGTGTGCAGTTTGCAGCTTTTGCTTGACTGTCCTCTGAATTATGAGTTATCTCTTTGTACACATTTCAATGGGACTTGGAGATGCCATCTCCGAGTCTCACCATGGAGGCTTCCTGAGCACTGCCTTGTGACACTCTCTCATGGAATTTGGTCATCTTGCTAGGAGCTGCTGACTCTGATAATTGTGGCTCTTATTTGGGCCAGGGGAATCCATTTACCTTTAGTTTTGTTACATATAATTTACAGGAGGCCACTGATTTGGAATGAGCTGCTGCAATAGACAAAATAAAAAATGGGGTTAAATTATGCTTAAATTCCACATCAGTGAATGTTGTCATTTATCTGAACTTCCCAGAAACTAGGAGAGAGAGTAAGAGAGGAAGAGAAGAAGAGAGAGGCACAGGGAATGGGGAGGGAGAGAACATGCTAACTCCCCAGACAAGGCAGTTTTATCTGGCCTGATTAGAAAGTTCCTTTTGCTTTAACCCTTAAAGGTGGTTTGTGTGTGTGTGTGTGTGTGTGTGTGTGTGTGTGTGTGTGTGTTTTGGTGGTGCTGCAGACTGAACCCATGGCCTTGTGCATGCAAGGCAAGAGCTCTACCACAAAGCCACATCCCTATCCAGCATTTCTCTATCTAGAAAGCTAACCTCCTCTGCTCAGCTCCTCATTCATAGAATGTGCCTGATTCCAAGAGTGTTAATAAAAGTCAGTTCTTTAAACCAGACTTGTTATCATTTTGACCTTTCTCATTTTCAAGTGGCAGAAACACACCCTGTTAGGCTCTCTCTCTCCTTATTCTACCAGCTACCTCTACCACACCTGCTAGGTTCAGAGCTCCCTGTGGGCCAGGAACTGGATTTTTGTTCCTGGACTTCTGGAGACCCATCATGATATACTCCCAGACACTCAGCATTCCCTATGGTTTCGCCAGGTAAAGGCTAAAATGTTGTTGCCTTGCATCAAATTGCTGTCTCTGAAGTGCTTGGCTATTTTCTTACTCCTTCATTTAGGAACCCCCACATCTGGGGTTCTCTCAGACATTTCTTTTCCTCATTGGGTGAAGGGGGAAAAGAAAGCCTTGTTCCTCTGAGAAAGTCTCATGAATGCTTCACTTCTTTTTAACCACATGATGGTGCTCCTTTGACTACCACTCTTAGAATGTGGGGGTGTAATTCACCTATTCACTTCAACTTTGAAGCTTCAGCCACCTGAGGGAATGGATGAGTTGTATTTTTCTATCCAGTTGCCTACTGCTGCTGCTTACAATATTTCTCCTTCTTTCTTGGGCCTGCCTTTGACTTCCCACTCTACCCTTGTCACCTTCATCTATAATGTCCTGGTAAATTGTGGGGGAACAAGGGTGTCTTAGTTACTTTTTACTCATTGCTAGGACAAATACCCAACACCCGAAATAAAGGAAGGAAAGGTTTATTTAGCTCACAGTTACTGGAGGTTTCAGTCCATATTTGGCTGGCCCAAGACTGAGTGGAATAGGGCAGAGAGCGTCCAGTTCACGACAGCAGAATCACAACAGAGGAAATCGACCAACTAGGGCAGCAGAGAGCTACAGTGTAGGTCTGTCTCTCTGTCTCTCTTTGTATTACATTCAGGCTCTCTGCCTTAGGATATCTGCCCTAGACCACGCCCATAGTCCCAGCAGTACTCAGACCCATAATCCCATCACTACTAAAACACATAATCCCAGTGGATCATGAGTCAAGTCACAAACTATAGAAGTCCCTGCCTCATGATTGTATGAGGCTTTGGGGGTTACAACTAGACATAAACCATAACAAAGGGGTTGGATTGAAGCTTCAACTTCAAACAAATTCAAAAATCACAAAATAAATGTTATCTATTTCATACCGTGGATGGGGGTGTGTGACTGTATATTCCTTTTTAGTTAAAAAAAAAAAAAAAAAAAAAAACAGGTCAAGTTTTTGGCATTAGCTGTTTGATAATATTAGATGACGCCCAGTATGTCTTCCTTCATTTTGCATTCAAAGAAAGGAAGACAAAGAGACGTACTTTTGCAAGAACACTGAAGAGTTTCATCAGTTTCCTGAGGGTCTCGCCTCTGCCTTTGATATTCAAATCTCTTGCTTTGAAGAGCCTCTCCTTTAGGTCTCTGTTGATTTTATCTGTTATCTGTCCTCTGTCCCTGTTGACTGCTCTATAGAGAGCTGCCACAGCTTTCTTTGTTCTGAGGTTTGCTGAGGAAGTCATCCCCCAACTCCACACTAGCCAGGTTATAAGAGTACATGTGATTTGCAAAACATTTCTGCATCTTTAGTCTGGAAGATCATATGGAAGATAGCTCACAGGGTGAACAAGGTAGCTAGCTAGAGAAGGGGTGGTCTTAATTAGGGCAGTGGTGTTTGCACAGAGACACCTAGTGAAGTTCATTATGCACAGTATATAACAAATCCATACAGTGCTGTTATAATATTTGCTTTCCCTGCACACAACCTGAGAGATAACCTTGGGGCTTGGGTACTGAATGCGCGTATGACTGGGCGAGGAGCTGCACCTGACTTCTGTCCTAGCTAAAAGGAGACAAGGGCTAATGAGAGCCAGCAGAGAGCTCTCAGAAGGTAGCACAGAGAATTTCCATGTGGCCAGCAAAAAAGGTGCAGGGAGGTTGGAGAAATTTGTGGAGGTTTCTTGAATGTCTTAGTGGGGAAACCCACCGCAAATGCACTGCCTTGGGGAAGAAGACTGCGGTGTCTAAGGCCTGCCTTGGGGTGGGAGGGGGCAGGGAAGGGGTGAGAGGACAGCAAACAGCTTGCCTGAGTCTCTTCATCTCACCTCAAAGTGTTCAGCACTCAAGGTACATGTTGTGGGGTATTATTTTCTGAGTTCCAATCCAGACTACCTCGAAGCACCTAGAAGCAGACTTCAAGTCTGTCTTAGTTGTTCTTGCTGTGTCACAGTACCCTAGACTCACAATCTGAAGGCAGAGAGGTTTACCTTGGCTCACAGCATGCAGCTTTTGGTCCATGGCTGGCCGGCTCCAGTCCAGAAGCAATGAGGTGGAAAGGCTTGGGGTGGAGGGGAGCTGCTCAGCTCCAGGCATCCAGGAAGCAGAGAGAAAAGAGGAAGGGGGGAAGGACATCAAAGCCCTCTATGCCAGGGCCCACTGACCTGCCTCCTTGCAAGCAGACCCCCATCCCAACAGCAAGCCAGCTCTAACCCACCCACATTCCAAGCACACTAGCTCTGAGGCCACTTTATTTTTCTGTTCATTTTTTTATATCAGGGATTGAGATCAGGACCTTGTGTTTGCCAGACAGGCTGGGGCCACTTTAGATCTAAACAACCAGGTCCTACTTCGCAGAAAATCTTGCTCCCCTGTGGCCAAACACTCAAGGCAATCTTCCTTCACCACAGTGACCTCTTCCTAAACCAGTCTTCTCCCATCCAGGATGCCAGGCTGGCCTCTTTTCCCCCATCCTTTATTTATTAATGTGTATTAGTTCTACAGATTAATGGATTTCATTTTGGCAGATTTGTACTTGCACATGACATACTTTGATCATCCTTACCCCTGGTTGCCCCCTTGCTCCACCCTTCCCCTTAGCTTCACGTTGTTTGGGGGGTTGGGGAGAGGGCATTTCAAGGTATATAATGTATTTTGGTCACACAGTTGCCCATCACCTACCCTTGCAGCCTTCTTCTGCTGCCCTTTCTTCCTTTCCTCTTGTACAATCATTGTCTCCCTATACTTTCTTGTCCTCTTTTTTAGATTCTACATATTTGGGAGAATAGATATTTGCCTTTCTGAGTCTGGTTTATTGTACTCAGCCTGATGATCTCAGATCCATCCACTATTCTGCAAATGATACTTCATTTTTCTTGGTAGCTGAGTAGTACTCCATTCTGCCTATGTACACTACATTTTCTTTATCCATTTCTCTGTTGGTGCACATCTAGACTGGTTCCTTAGCACGGCTGATGTGAATTATACTACAATAAACATGGGGCTTCAGATATCCCTACACAGTATGTTGATTTAAGTTTCTTCAGTTATATATCATGGAGTGATAGAGCTGGATCCAGAGGTAGCTCTTTTTCTGTTTTTTGGGAGATCTCCATAGAAACTACACTAATTCACCTTATCACCAACTGAGTAGAAGTGATTTTTTTTTTCTCCCACATCTTTACCAGAGCTTACTGTTTTTTAATTTTATTTATTTATTTATTTATTATTTTTTGAGACATGGTCTCACTATGTAGTTTGGGCTGGTCTTGTGCTCACTTTGCATAGCCCCTAGGATGGTCTGGAACTCACGTCCTCCTGTCTCAACCTCCCAAACATTGAGATTATAGGTTCTGGCATGGGTGGAGTCCTGGGCAGGGATGGCATTCAGGGCCAGGGATTGAACTTGGAACCTTGAGCTTGGAATCTAGGTGCATATGCCTCTGAGCTATCCCCCCAGTCTCCATTTACTTTTTTTTTTTTTTGTATCCTTGACCACAGTCATTCTGACTGCAGTAAGATGGAACCTCAGTGTGTTTTATTTGTAGTTCCCCAATGAATCAAAAAGCTGAGCATGCTTTCTCCTGCCTCTTGGTCATCTGTACTTCTTTTGAGCAGGGCCTCTTTGATTAACCTGCCCCTTTATTTGTCTGTTGGGCTATTTAAGGGTGTAGTGCCTTTAGAAGGAGGCTCTGTGCATACTGATGAACCCTGTGGCTCTGCTAGGAGCAGCCCGGCCAGCCCACCGTGGGCCACATCATGGCCCATTGTGATGAGAAGCCATTGCCCTTCTCAGTGACAGATGGAGAGAGGGAGGCAAGGACCAGTCCTGTCACAGAACATCCTGAATTGGGAAGGAAACACTGCCAGGGCAGAGGATGGGATATGATGGGGTGTTGGGAGCAGTTAGCAGCTCTGGGGTGTTCCCAGGGACCCCCCCCCTGCCTTGCCCTACTGTTCTCACCTTGAGCCCTGTCCTCTGCATATGTGCTGGATTTAGTGCCTGCCTTCCAAAAAATAGAGGTGACAGAATAAGGGGTACCGTTTGGAGCGATGAATGTTGAGTGTTGATGGCTTCTGTTGGAGTGTTCTCATTGCTCCCCCCGCCCACCAAGTCATACCTCAGGCCGAGATGGCTGTCCTGAGAGCCCCTGACTAAGCCACGCCTAAGAGATAACACACAGTTTCTGCTTCTGGCTGTAATTTTGCAACGATCTGTTACACAGCAATAAATAAGCATGGCAGCAGAAGTTTGGTGTTGTAGCCATTTTCCTGCTTCTGAAGAATCTGAGAGAACCCAGACCATTTCTACGATCACAGAAGATATTAGAGTGCTTTGGCTTTTATGACTTGTTTTTTTTTTTTTCTTTGTTCTTCTTTTAGAAAATAGAAAAGAAACTTAAAAATGGTTTCCATGTTCTAGTGCCATCTTACTACCAGCAGTGCCAGATCAGGGGACATGAAGGCCACCAAATTGGTTCTGCTGTGCCCTACACACTTCTCATCTGCACAGAATATTTGCATGGTCACTGTCTAACAGACAGCGGATTTCTTTGGGGGTAGGGATCATATTTTGTCTTCACTTCCCACTGTACCACGTAGGCATATACAACAGATGCTCAACAAATAGATAGGGACAGGTAAGTAGTGTATCAGGAACACCATCCAGCCACCCAGTGCAGTTCATCCTCACATTTGCAAGGCCAAAACTGGGAAGGCAGTTTTCTACAGCAAAGGCACACATGGAAAAACATTTGTAATAAAATATGAACAAAAATGAAAGAAGGAATCTTAGGGAATGATTGGAAGATGCAGGGGAAAATTTGAGTCTGTTCAAATCTGGAGAGCATAAAAAGTGTTTGAAGCCATGAGTTGCTATCTTGGAGGATTTCCCAGCATAAACAAAACTAGCCAGAGGAGTCTGGAGAGTGTAATGGTTCATCCTGCTTGATGAAGGTGCCGAAGTCCTTCCAGCTGAGACAGACAAGGGCTTTGAAGATTGCCATAGCCCCAGGCTTTAGCAGAACAGGCATTAGCACAGAGATCTCCTAGCAGGTAGGAATGGAGGGTCTGGTAGCACAACCAGATCTTGAAATCCAGGACTGAAATGTGATCCCTAAGAAAGTGACCCCCCAAAAGTGGTTAGAGCCTATGAATTCAAGTGGGACATTCATGAGGATAGCATGATTTGAGTGCCAAGCACTGAAATATGAAGTAAATATTCCTTTAAACACATCAGTCATGAGACATTTCTACAGGAATAACAAGACAGCATGATATCCCTTCTAGAAGATGTGCAAAGCAGATGTAACTACTCCAGCCCAGGCCAAGAGACCTTGAGTTTAGACCTGAAGTATTCAAGTAAGGAGAAAAGAAAAAAGCAACTTGCACAATAGGACCAGCACATGGAAAGCCCAGAGGCGCATAGGTGCTGGCATTGGAGTGCCTGAGAGACATTCTGGGCCAGATGGAGGAATGCAGAGAATTTATACAGGAAGGGAAAGGAGTGTGGGATAAAAGGCTTCAGTCTTACTAAGGTATCTGCTCAGAGGGAAAGGACCTCCCAAAGTTGGCTCAACAGGCTGGGGATTGGTCAGCCCATATGGAAATCCCAAAGCTAGCAGAACACTGTTACCAGAGACATAGCTCTTGTCAGCAGAAGTCTCTTCAGGGTTTTGGCCAGAGTATGGTCTTTAGAGGTAGGGTTAAAGCTTTGTGAGAGAAAAGTAGACCTCATGTGGCTCGTGGGGCTGCTCAGTTACCTGTAGGGGTTGGTCTGTCTGGGGTGTGTGCCAGTTGGAACTAGTCTATGGTGCTGGGGTAAGGAAAAAGAACTGGGTGGCATTTAGTGGCCTTACATCTTGATCTTCCCACCCCTGTCCCCATATGTATGTCCAGTATTAAAAGGTCACATTGGAAGAATGACAAATTATTAGCTCCTCAGAAGGCTCCCATTCAGTTTGGTGTGTCCATGAGACAGAAGGAGTTTGCCCATTCATTCCCTGTCCAGCTCCTTGCTGGTCCCCTGCTTGCTGCACTCCACAGGCTGAAGAGAAAAAGGCAGGTGACCACCCAAAGGTACCTCCTGGCCTCAGGCCCCACCATCCCTGCCTAGAGATGGATTAGACCCAAACATGGGCACTATCCTCTTAGCAAAGGCACCCATCCACCCCCCTCTCCCTCATTCTACTACAGGGCCAGTGGGATTTGGGGGGCTGATCATGGGCCTATTTGTCCATTCACTAAAAAGAGATAGGAACCAACAAATAGTGTAGAAGGCCAATCTACTGGCAGTGAAACACAATTACAATAATGCAATATTTTCAAGTCTGCCAAACCAGTAAGAATTTTTAAATTTTAAAAGCAGATATAGGTGAGGCTGGGGAGATAGCTCCATAGCACAAGTGCCTGCCTAGCAAGTGCAAGGTCGTGAGTTTGAACCTCGGTCCCGCCAAAAAAAAAAAAGCAGATATATTTATAGAATCAAAGTCAAGTTCTAGTCACTGAGGGTGCCAAGGGAGAAACCTTAGTGATCAAAGAGAAAAGCTACCAGCACCAGCTGCTTGCTCTCTACCCACCATGCTGGCCCACTGTAGGTGACTTCCTCCCACCTGGGAGTGGATTTGCTGGATCTTGGCATGCCCCTGCTTGGGAACTAGGTGGTCTGTGCTGGAGTCATCCCTGAGATGACTTCTAAAGCCATCAAAAGCCCCACTGCAGCCCTAGACAAGCGCTGACTTCCCAGTACTTTTGCCCCCATCACAGAGACTTATCGCTTGCTGACATTTCCTCTGTTCACATTAGGATTTGTAGGCATAATTTCTATGCTTCAGTTATGCAACAATATTTAGTTAACACAGAAATCAAGTTATCTGTATAGCCCAGTTGGGATGAAATATAGGAATAACTTCTACACCAGCAAGGTGGTAACTAATTGCAACTGACGATCAAAGCCTGGCTGATGCGGGGGCCATGAGGTGACTACTGCAGGGAGTTCCATCTGGAAGTTGGTGCCATCATCAGAAGCTGTGAGAATCCATCTATGATCTCCTCTGTTCCACTTCGGTTCAGTGTGAGCCATGGGCTCTGCTGGGATGAAGCTGTGTGTCACGTGTGGGGGACCCATGTGTGTGTGTGTGGGGGGGTATTTGTGCATGGGAGCTTGTGAAAACATTGCAATTTTATTTTCAGATGGTTTCCCTTTTTGGAGGCCTCATAGAGCCTCTTTAGCATCCCTGGCTGAGAACCTGATGACCTGTTGCACCAGCTCTACTCCTCCCAAACCTCTGTATTGCTGATTTCCTTAAACTCTACCTTTGACTGTCATTTGACAAGCTCCAGAGGGCAAGAGCAAGGCTTCCTACAACTTACACCCTGTGCTTCAAGGTGCAGGATGAAGGGACAGGGAGAAAGGCCAGGAAGGGATTCCAACACACCCGTTGTAGAGCACAGTGGCCTTGGGTTAAGAGATATTAGGCTGCAGTCTCAATTTGGTTGGCTGAGTGTCTTCCTGCAAAACAATGTTTAAAATGGCAAGAACATTCACTAATAGGTAGAATTATTGTTCTGGAAATGTTAGTGTTTGAAGCATGGTATGTTCTCAGAAAAGGTTAGTTCCTTTCCTTTGTCATGGTTAGCAACTTATAACATCCATGAGGTACTAAATTGAAGAATCTTGAGCCTTTACTGTAATGAATTGGGTCCCAATGAGGCCCATGTGTGTACTCAGGGAGGGTGAGCTGCAGTTAGGTGGACAGGAAGGACTTCTGGTGTGACTGACACCCATGCTTCTGGGAGGGTGGCTATGGCTCAGGGATTACAGTCATGGAAATTAGGGTGTGGGAAGGGGGCCGGAATCTGAATGAGGCAAGGCCTTCATCCAGAGAACTGCCAGGCTTTCTTCTTTTTTACCTCCTCTCAGTAGAATTTCTTCCACACATTTTGTTTCTATGCATTGCAGCTCCACTAACTTATTTATTGACTTTCCCATTTTTCTCCTTTGGTTGGACCCTTGTACTGATGTATTGCAGAGGACATGTATGTTGGTTTCTGTTATGGTTTGTATCTAGTTGTCCCCCTAAAGCCTCATGTGCATCATGGAGCTGTCAAGCACGTGGCTCAAGGAGCAGGGACAGGAGGTGCAGAACCATTAAATTGACAGCATGTGCCTCCCCTGCCCTCCCTCCACTTGGTGGCCTTTCTTGAAGATGTGGAGAGGGTCATTCTGGACAGAGTATGTCTTAGTTACTCTTTTCTCGTTGCTGGGACAAACACCAGACACTCAAAATGAGGGAAGGAAAGGTTTATTTAGCTCACAGTTACTGGAGGTTTTAGTTCATATTCAGCTGGCTACAAAGCAGACTGGCACATGGCAGAGGGCAACTTTCCATGGTGGTTGGAGAGAGCTAGCATCAGCTCAAGCAGCTAACTTCTCTTCCTACCTTACACTGAAGTGTAAATCATCTGCCCCAGGGGAGAGGCAGCACCCATTTTCACAATAATCAATTACCAATTCCAGAAGCTGCCCCATGACTGCATGAGGCTTTAGGGGGACACCAATAAACAAACCAAAGCAGGGCAGTGTCCCAGCCTTCTGAGCAAATAAGGCTTTGAGGACTTACTACATAACTCAGACTGTTTTAGACTATGAAACCTCCAGTAACTGTGAGCTAAATAAACGTTTCCTTCCCTAGGTTTGTGTGCTGGGTATTTGTTCCAGTAACCAGAGAACAGTAACTAAGACAGAATTTGGTACCGGAGAAGTGGAGCCATTGCTGTGGCTAAACCTGACCATGTGGATTATAAATTTTTGGGAATGGCTTATGGGAAGAGATAGGAAAAGTTTGGAGATGTTGCCCACAAGAGAAGTGCTGAAAGAGCTTCTGCCTTTCTGTAGGGGAGATTCTGGTCAGAGCTCAGACCAGAAGACTGATAGGGCTCCTGCCTGTAAAGACCAGGCTGGGGAGGTTTCTATTGGGCAGAAGAAATGCATTGGTTGTTGGACTCCAGATCATTTGTGTTTGGCTTGGCAGAAAGCTTGTCAGAATTTTTCGCATGTCCAGAGACTTTGCCTGAGAATGAGATTAAACATGGAGGACTAATGAATCTTTTGAAGGAAATTGCAAAGCAGTCAGATATTGGGCAGTGGCATAGCTATTGTTGGGGGCTCTTAGTTGGATTTATGTTGAAAATGAAGAGCAAAGAGCCCAGCAGAATGATTTAAAATGTTGTGAGTTTGGCCAGAAAGAAAGCACCAGGAAGGCTATGGACTGCAAAGATGGAGCTGAGATCTCCATTGCCCAGGAGGAACAGAAGAATAGAAAAGATGTCATGACAGCGTCACAGGAGGTGGCAGGTTCTCATGCTATACATTCTCAGAATCCCAAGCATGAGGGACTTTGCCTTAACGAGAAAGCTGCAGAGCCCCATGTTCCAGAATGGAGGTGGCGGCCACCACACCAGATTACAGAATGACACCAGCATTGAGAATTTGTTTCATGGAATCAGGGTCAGCGTGCTTTGGAATCCAGGCACTCGATCCCTACAGCTAAGAGGGAAGGAAGCCTGGCTACTGCTCCAGCCAGCAGCCCTTGGCATCATCCATATAGTGTTTGTTTTAGGTGCATGAAAAATTCAGGAGTTCTGAGGTTAAGAAGGCTTCTACTTTGATTTCAGAAGAAGGCCTGGCTGGTCAGACAGTGTGCCCCTGAGAGGTCAGTGTGTGAAACAGAGAGTGAGAAGCCTACTCCGTGGAAACCCCAGAAGTTTGGAAAAGCCAGGAATGTGGATCATCTAAGGAAAATTGCAAGGAAGGAGCAAAGCAGGCCTAAGAGAAAAGCTATGGAAGCTACAACCACCAGAAGTGCCATAGGGGTGGAGCCACATGGAGCTCACAATTCACCACAAATTGCTTTAGAAGTTCCACATGGAACTATAGGACTTAATGTTTACCCTGCTAGATTTTGGACTTGTTTTGACCCCACTGGTTTGTATCCTTCTGTGGTTTGCATCCTTTTGGCATGGCAATGTTTATCTTGTGCTTTTGAATACTGGATGTATTTAACTTTTTATTTGCAGAGGGGCTCACAGTTGAGAGTTTGCCTTGGATTTTGGAGGAAACTTGGGACTTGGACTTTTCAGCAATGATGAAACTGTTGGGACTTTGGTAACTCTTAGAAATGGACTAAAATGCCTTTTGCAGAAAGGGATATACACGAGACTTTGGGGGTCCAGGGGCAGAATGTTATGGTTTGTATCTAGTTGTCTCCCTAAAGCCTCATATAAATCATGGAGCTGTCAAGCACATGGCTCAAGAGTCAGGGCCAGAGGACAAGGGTGGGGCTTGAGGGGCTCGGCCAGAGAGGTGTGGAATCATTAAACTGACAGCATGTGCCTTCTCCCCCCACCCCCTCCTGGTGGCCTCTCTTGGTGATGTGGAGAGGGTCATCCTGGACATGGCAGCATCCAAACCTCTTCTTCAGTGTCTTGAAACCTCCAGTAACTGTGAGCTAAATAAACCTTTCCTTTCCTAAGCTTGCATGTCCGATATTTGTCCTAGCAACAAGAGAAGCGTAACTAAGACAGTTTTTTTACTATGTTTATATACTTAACTCATTGAGGGTTCTCTCACTTTTGGTTTCCAGGCACACAAGCAAAACAAACTTAGAAAAAAACAGTGCAGCTGTCTTTTTTGGGACAAGGTCTTGTTAAATTGCCCAACTGAACTTGAACTTTTGATCCTCCCATCTCAGCCTGCTGGACTGTTGGGATTATAGACATGTGTCACTTAGGACTCTCCCTAAAGGAAATGGCAGATGGAGGAGACAGCAGCTCCAGGAAATGATGTCACTATTACCATGGGCTGCTAACCAGGACCTCAAGGCTGATGTCCCTGCTGACATGGAGTCTCCTTGGCTTCAACATAGTTGCCAGCTCACCACACTAGTGTTAGAGACTGAGTCACCTATACAGAGGGTTACTCATGCCTCCATTTCCTTTCTTTTCTCTGAGTGGTTCTAACTCAAGTGTAAAGGAAACTTGTGAACATTGTCTGTGTCTTTATGATTTCCAGTGGAATGAATCTCCCCTTTATGGAGATTCGCTTATTCTAGTGAGAATGTAAATGTGATGAACAGCCCATGTTTGGGCTTCTGGCAGCAAAGGGGCCCTGTGCTGACAGCTAGGATGTGGGGCAGGACACCCTTCAGATCTACAAGATTTCTTGGGCCTCTTGGGCTGCAGCTGTGAAGCTGGACTAAGCCCGTGGATGGAGATCAGGAGTCCCCAGGAGCTCTGAAGACAAAGCCTGCAAGCCCCCCTAAGAAAGGCCTTGTTTTGTCCTTCAGTCAGTCCTGGATGTTTGTGGAGACAAATGTTCTTCAGACCTGGGGCATCATTCTAAAAGAAAAAGTAAAACTAGACACCCTCTGTGATCCCAATGAGTAACCTTGCCAAGCCCAGTCAGCAGTTGCCCTCCTTGAACCAAAGCCTGCTCCAATCAAAAGCTTCCACTGCAGAAAAAACTCACTGTTTTTGTAGGTGAAAAAAAGCACAAATTAAGATGAAGCATGCTCCTTTGTGTAAGCAGCATTTCTCCAGCATCCCAGCCCATCATGTCCCCTTGTGCTCAGACCCTGTCCTGGGACCTCTTCCCCCTGCCTGCTCCCTTAGCTGTTTGCTTGTTTCCTGGAGTGAGGTCTTCCTTCATGTACCCCATTTCCTGCTCAGGGAAGGTTCAGGACTTGACACCTGCATCCCACCATCACCCTGAATACAGAGCAAGAATATGGCCTTGCAGGATCCAACCTCCAACAGCAAACCTGAACTTTAATTCATTCTCTGTAAATAAAAGCCCTGTAAGTCTTTACTTACCTGTTCACTGGAGGCTAGGAGATGTGTGCTTACTACTTCTTCCTGGCTCTGTCACACAGTCTGTACTAGAGGCCAAAGCCTGACTCACTGGCTTAACTGATGGCACAGTGACTATGTCCTGCCCCTTTCTGAGGCCCAGGAGAAGTAGCCAGTGAATGGGTGCAGGTGTGAAACCATATCCATTTGGAGTAAATGTTCTGGGAACCTCTGTGCTTCACTAATGAGATTAAAATGAAGACTTCCTAAAGATGTGACATTTTATCTAGTTACCATCTTGAGCCTCTAATGAGGGCTAAGCTGGGCACAGTGAGACAGAGGAATCCAAGAGGGTTATCAGGGGTTGTCTCTGGGTGGTGGCTTATAGATTCTTTAATTTTTGGTTGTGTTTTCTGTATGTTTAAAGAGTGCTACAGTGATGCTGCAGTAAGTCTGTTGTCATAAAAGTAGCAAAAGTGCTTACATGAAATATTTGGGGCTCAGTGGGTGGCTCCTTTGGTGACTTAGTTTGAGAATGTAATGTCTTTCCAGCTTCCTGATGGTCACCAATATGAGAAATCAGGCCCAGAGAGGAGTTGGTAGGTGCTTTCTGCTGGTCTGGAGGGTGGCTCCTTTGACAAGATGGTGAAGATGGAAGATATACAGTGACCTGTTTCTACCCTATGCCAGTGACCATAAGGGTAATGACCAGGGCAGCACTCATCTTCTGAACAGCCTAAAAATGAACCAGTCTACACAGACTATGGCTATTCTCTACTTGGACAGAAAATAGATTTTCAAGTTTGTGTCAGATTTTTGTTGCTATGACTTGAGAAACACAATTCAGAGGTGGAAAGATTTATTTTGGTTCACAGTTTCAGCCCATGATTGGCCAGCACTACTGCTATCTTTATTGCTATGGCATAACAGAGGCACCATGGTGGAAGGCACTGTGGAAGGATGACCCATAGGGCAACCAAGAACCAGAGAAAGAAGAAGAGACAGAAGAAAAGAGAACAACAACCAGATAGGGTTCCCAGGGGCACACACCATGATCTGCTCCTTTCAGGTAGGCCCTGTCTTCTATTTCCTTCCCCTTCTAATAAGGTCAACAAAAGATCAGCTCCTGATGAAATTAAAGTCCTCATCATTTAGTAATGTTCTGAAAGTCCAACATCTGAACTCAGGTGACTTTGGGAGGAAGTTTCATATTTAGACTGTAACACAGTTCAAATGGTCACTGTGAAGGATGATAACTGTTTCCATACACTAAATTTTCTTCAGTCAGTTGAACACAAAGAATGTTGTTGTGCTGCATCAGATTATAAATCTGTTAGGGACTGGGCCACATCTTTACATATATTTCCATCATTTCCTTTATCTCTGTATCTCCTCTTCCAGCCCCTCATATATGGGTGTAAACTCTTTAGGATAATCTGGGCAGCAAAATCTCAATTTAGGAAGTTTAAGTGTATGTATTTAGCTTTGCAAATACGAAATGAAAGTTGTGTTTATTATAAGATCTTCAAAAATATTCCTTCAAGTAGTGAATTTCCCATGCAAAATGTTTTATTTATAAATGTTTGTGTTTACAAGCCCATTTAGATTGTAAAAAATAATTATGTAGTTCTCACATTGCTCTAAGAGCAAGTATTTTTTGTTGTTGTTATTTTTTGCTTTTTTTTTTTTTTTAAAAAAAGAACTTTTAATTATCTGGAAGATACAAATCATTAGCCAGAACCATGCTTTCCTGGATCAAGATGGGTCTGTGTAGTGGCACCTGATTGGATCCATTACTTATGGATTCTATACACTGGCTGTGGTAACCTATCAACTATGAGCTGGCTCTGTATTTTATTTCCCCTTGGCATGGGCAGTAGGGTTGCTGACCAAGTGACCAACCTGATTTTGAATAAAGGCAGTACCTAGGGAAAGAAGGTAAGCCCAGAGGGTCAGCAGATCTAGGAAGAAATTATGGATAAGGCCAGCAATGCTAATCCCAAGAAAATTCCATAGCTATA
>PVKN010017531.1:0-17277 GCA_004027915.1 Capromys pilorides | reverse complement strand
GAAGAGGAAGAAGAAGGAGGAGGAGGAGGAGGGGGAGGAGGAGGAGGAGGAGGAGGAAGAGGAAGAGGAGAAGGAGAAGATAAACAACTGGAATAACACCAACAACAAGAGAATCAACAACACTCACTACAACCACAACCAAGAGCTGCAGACATGGCAGCAACAAGCAGAAGAGAAGAAATGAAACTGGATCTGGGTGATTACTTATAATGCCAGCATTCTTGGAGGGTGAGGCAAGAGGACTGGAACTTCAACTTGAAGTTCTCTCTAGGCGATTTCACAAGACCCACAATCAGATTAAAAAGTAGACCTGGTTTTCTTGTGTAAACATGAAATCCCAGTACTCAGGAGCCAAGAACAGGGAAAACACCATGATCTTAAGATAAATCTGAGCTCTGTAGTGACTTCCCTGCCAAAAGGACCTGCACAGCAAAGATGAAAGCAGCACATGTAGCAGCAGACTAGAAGGATGGAACTGGATGCCCACTTGGGGCCCTGTGGCTCTTCCTAGATTGGCCACTTACTGGGCCAGTGGGTGACATCTCCTCACTGTTCATACAGATGCCAAGTTGTAGAGGCTGTGGGCTGTGCAGAGGGAAATCAAACAACAGAGGATCCAGGGGAGTTGTGTGGCCTAACCTACTTTATTCCAGCCAATTGATTTCTTTGCTTCCTACAAAAAATGAGTCACTGGGTTTCCAAAGACTTTTATGACTTTAGAGTCCCTCTCTTTACTCTTCAACTCTCCTCAAGACCCTGCATAGGAGACAAATCTACTCCTATACTCAGGCCTCCACCTCACACTCTGATCTCCTGGATGTCTCTTAGAGGGCTTAGAGACTCACCTGTGGGTCCATAGAAATCATGCAGACATCTGGGTCATGTGTTCACCTGTATTTTTTGTTGCCTGAAGCTAGCTGAGTCACCACACTCTAAATATCATGCGAAAACATCTGCAGGGACTTCAAACTGTCTGAGGCCTCCTGAGTATGATCAAGGAGTCCTATTTTTGAAGAGTAAAATTAATTTCTAAGGATAAAAAATTGTACACATACAAAAGGAACCTAAATGTACTCTCAGGGTACATGGGCCTTGCATGAGCCCAACCTGGAAAGGACAGTGGCTTCTTCATTCTATCTTTGAAATTGCTCTCCGACTCCTGTCTCTGGGTTTAGCTCAAAAGCAACATTCAGAGAGGTATTTGTAGCCCCCCTCGTGGAGTCAGTCTCATGGCCTTGGTTGACCATCTGCAATGTGTAGCTGCATCAGCTCCCTTGTGACTGGGAGCGGGGCATGGATCAAGATATGGAACAAAACATGAAAATGCACAGTGGCTGGTGCAGGGCAGGGACAGACAGATTGTGAACAGAGGCAGGTACAGCCTCTAATGTTGGACCCTATGTCCTGGTGACATGTCACTCGGAGGGCTGATCCAAAAAGATGATATTGCAAACAAAACGACTTTCAAAGCCCCAGAGGATGCATTTAAAACCATGCAGAAGCAGGTTAGGTGTGATACCTGTTTCTGGAAACCAATCCTCCTGACAGAAGACTCACAGGGCTGGACCTGTGTACATCCTGAAACGCACTGGTCTCTACCACATCCAGTGTTGACAACTCTCTAGGTATGTGGTAAGGTTAGTGTGTAGTTGTCCCCCCACATCCTCATGCAATCATAGGGCAGTTTCTAGAGGTTGTGATTAATTCAAAATCCAATGCTGAGATGTGTATGAGTACTACACCTGATGTGGGACAGATAATCTGAGTATAAATAGGAGGGGAGAAAGCTTAGCTAGGTACCCTGGTACCTGCCTCCTCCCTGGCTCCCTGCTCTTCTCTTTGCTGTCTTATACCACGATGAATATCGACTCTCTGTCATGGTCCACTTCGCCTTGCAGCCACCAGAGTATGGATTCAAATTTGCACTAACTGCAAGCTCAATAAACTTTTTCTTCCTTAATTTTTTTTTTTTTTTGTATTTTAGAAAGGGTGTACAGTGTCTCACTAGTAGATCAGACTCATAGTGATCCGCCTGTTTACAGCCACCAAAGAGTTTGGATTACAGGTGTGCACCACCATGCCCAGTCTCAATTGTCATCTCAGTATGCCCTGGGGGCAGGGCCAGCACAGAAGGCCTGGGGATCGAACCCCCTTCACCTGTGCCTGCTTGTAGGTGGTTAAATCTACTGAGATACTTGGATGGTCTACCTTCTTTAATTTTTGTTGTCAGGTATTTTGTCCCTAAAATTAGTAAAATGTAGCAGAGACAGAATTTGGTATCAGAGAAGTGGGGTCATTGCCTTGAATTTATACCTGATAACATCTTTCAAGAGCCTCTGGGAATGGCCTATGGCAAGAGATAGAAAGGGTTTGGAGACGTCACCAACAAAGAAAACACTGGAACACCTTTGACTGCTCTGTGTGGGAAATTCAAGTGAGAGTTAAGAAGACCAGTATGCCAATAGAAATCTTGCATGTAAAGAGCAGACTAGGGAGGTTTCTGCCAGGCAGCAGAATTGCACCATTGTTGATCTCCACACATAGTGTGTTGTGGCTATCACAAAGTTTTTCTGCATTCTGATTATGTCTGGAGACTTTGACTGAGACTGATATTAAGTGAAATAGACTAGTTATATGGCAGTAAACTTCAAGATAGATGAATCTTGCAGCAGTGGCAAGTCTATTGTGGTGGAATTTTAGTCAAATTTATATGGAGAATCAAAAGCAAAGAGTACAGAAGCCTCATTTGTAATTTTGGAAATTTGTCCAGAAGGGAAACACCAATAAGGTTTTTGAGCACAAACATAAAAGTGAGAGAAGCACCATTCCCAAGAAGAAACATGGCAATCGAAAAGGTAGTCTGAGGGTATCAGAAGAGGCTCCAGCTCTTTGCCCTTTACAGTCGCAGTAATGCAAGATTGATGATTTTTACTTTGAGAAGATAGCACCAGAGAGTCACCTTCTAGAATGGTAGTGGTAGCCCCAGCAGACACCAGAATGGAGGCGGCATAAAGAATTTGTTCCTCAGAATTAGGTTGAGAGTACTCAGCCATCCAAGGCACTGGAACACTACAGCCAGTAAGGAACAAACCTGGCTACTGCTGCAGCTGGCATCAGACATTAGCATCATTCACATGGTTTTGGTTTTATGTACATGAAGAATAGAAGAGTTCTGAGGATAAGAAGGGTTTCACCTAGGTTTCAGAAGATCTGGGAGTCCAGGCAGTGTACCCCTGGGAGGGCAGTGTGCAAAATAGTGAGTGAGAAGCCTAATGTGCAGTGGAAACACTAGCTGCTTCAAGCTAGGAACTTAGATCATTTGAGGAAAGTTGCAAAAAGGAAACAGAGCCAGGATAGAAAAGAAGCAGTGCCAGGTATAACCAGCAAAAGTGTCATAGAGGAGAGGCTCATGAAATTCATGATTTGGCACAGATCACTTTGGATGTTCCACATGAAACTAAAACACTTAATTTTTCCTGCTGGATTTTGGACTTGCTGTATTCCCAATGCTTTGTACCTGCCTAGTTGTAACTTTGGGAATGGTATTGTTTATCTTGTGCCATTGAAAGTAGGAAGTGTTTCACTTTTTATTTATACAGGGGCTCACAGCTCAGAGTTTGCTTTAGATTTTGGAGGAGACTTAGGACTTCCATTTCCGAGCAATGTTGAAACTGTTAGGAATTTTGTATCTCTCTGAGATGGACTAAATGCCTTTTGCACAAAAGAATGTACATGAGTCTTTGGGAGTCCAGGAACAGAACATTATGGTTGATATCTAGTTGTCCCCCAAATGTGTGATGCAGTCATGGGGTGGTTTTTAGAGTTTGTGATTAATTCATGATCCAAATGCGAGGATTATGCATGTGAGTGGTACAACATCCCTTGGGTATATAATCTGCAAATACAAGGAGGGGTGAGAGGCTAGCTAGTGCAACTGTTCAAAATTTCTCTATGGTTCTTCCACTTACTCTTTGCTAGATCAGCTACCATATTTCATGTGCAAAACTGCCTTGGAGCCAATTGAGTATGGACTCAAATCTCCACTAACTGTGCTAAATAAACTTTTCCTTCCTTAATTTTGAATGTTGGGCATTTTGTTCTAGAAATGAGGAAAAATAACTGAGACAGTGTGCATGACACACAGAGATTTTACTTCTGTTTCTTTACTTTGTAAATACAGTTATAAGAGTGGGTCTCCATGTTTCCACTCTACAGACAAGCACTCTATCACTTTCATCCTGGATAGTGGAAATAGACATTCAAATGCGGTGACAGCCCTGACATTGACACTGCACATTACAGAGAAGGCTCAATCCCAGGGCCACCAGATTGTGCCCAAGGACAAGGGTGGGATCCAGGAATTGCAGCATGATGCCATCTAGGATGTTGAATTGTGAAGGAGATTGTGCCTAATAAAGGGAAGTTCTAGGTAATGAGGAAATGTGGGGTTTCTACACACAAGCCAACTGCCTGCACAGGGAATTGATGCTTAATCCACACACCTCCCTCTCTGGAGCCTTTAGGGCACTGGGTTCAGTTACTTATCATGGCCAAACAAAAGAAGTTTCCCATTATCCTTTGCTTCTGTTGAGACTTTCAGGATCAAACAATCGGGGTGCTAATAGGACTTTATATTATTTTTCAATGTGGCTGTAGTACTGAGAATTCTATTGCAACTTTCACAAGTTGCCGCAAAGCACAAGCATAAAACTGCACATCTATATTCCTTTATCAGCCCTTTCCAGCTTCTGGAGCTTCCTTCATTGTATTCTGTAGCTTGAAATCTCTTCCTTCCTCAAAGCTGCAGAATACCATCAGCCAACCACTGCCCCTTCTGGGTCCTCACTTTCAGGCTAGGATGTGCATCTGAACTGGATGAGTGAATTTCTCTGAAATACTGTGGGCACTAATTCAGTGGGTCTCAACTGTCACTCCACCTCCTTCAGAGAAAGAAGCAGAACTGACATCTGTCTGTGTCGCTGTATTTTGCCATGCCATCGGTGATGATCTTGAAGTTCAGGCAGTAGTCTTCTTTTTACAAGAGATTTGGAAAAAGGATGAGGGCAGCTAGGACCCTTAGTCTGCCCGATCTGCCATTTTCCCCATGTTGTATAAGAAAATCGCACATATAGTCACCAAGTTTGCGTGTGGTCTGTAGAATATTCCCTTCAAGGTCACCTTGGAACTTATATACTTCACTGAATCTCTTCAACCCTTACGAAAGTAAACCCACCACAGTTATCCAGTCCTGAGTCATATTTCATGGTCTGCAGTGCTTATCTCATGACTCTCAGGGGCTTCACCTGTGGGATTCAACCCAGCCATGCCATAGGCAGGGGATGTAGGGACAGTTCCTATTATGAAGAGATCGATACCTATGCAGTAAAAGGATAGGTTGATAAAGTCCTCCTCTAACTCTTGAATTTCTTTTACTAGGTCTCTGACCTATTGTGCATATCCTAGGAGTTTTCTGTAGTTCCAGACCATGAAGTTAGAATCAGACAGGGAAAGAGGCAGAGATCTTTTCCAATAGTTACGGTACTAATGATCAACAAAAAAGGCCATGAAAAGGTCCTATCATGGGGGTGAAGTTAATGACCACTGTCTTTTAGATGCCTATTTAGATGGCACATCCAGGCCGTCCTGGAAAACGCTGTTTTATCTTTGGTCAGAGGAATCAAGAACAGCATATTGTGACCAGTTCAAGGCACAAGGCACTGGAAAGCCCATGCCCACTTGCCCAGCCTTTTGTCACACTCAAATCTACTTTGTCACCTCCAGGACAATTCTTAGACTGAAAATCTGAGCAAGTTGTAGAAGGCCATCGTCTCCACACTCTGATGACAGGAGGGTCTCTACCACAAGGTCCTCAGGTTCATGGAATGAGGCAGGTCTGCTTGTCCTCTGCCTGGAATAGGTCTTTGCATCTGTGCTGTCTTTGTTGTATTCTGTTTATGTTTTATCCTGGCATCCAGAAGATGCTGAGAACTTGAGGTAGCTTCTCCTGAAACACTCTTCCATTGGCATCATCTGGATGACTCTTCTTCAGAGAAGAGAAATGAAAGGCCCTGTACCTGGGTATATGTCTCTACCTCTTGTCTCACAGAAAAAGGAAATGCTATAACGGTCTCTGATGGCCTGTCTGCTCCTGCAAATAGGATTGAGATAAGGAAGAGGAGAGGACTCAAGCATGTCATCCTTGTCCAGTGCTGGCCTCGAGCTCCATGATGACCTGTACCCTGCTCAGCTGGATGAAAGTACCCTACCTTCCTTGTCCAGTATGAACAAGCCAGCCACGTCAACTTTTTCTGATGTTTATAAAGACTATCAAGATGAACAGTACATGTGGGCCTGGAACATAATTTCTTTATTTTTTTCCATCTTTCTTTTTTTCTCATAACAAGTCCTCATAACAGTGATAGTGTGCTTGAGCTCTCTGTTTAGTGCAAGCTGGTCTTTAGTTTTGTTAACCCTCGTGTCCCAATCTCCTGTGTACTGGAAATGCAGGCACATGTCACCATCTTCCACCATGCCCAGAACATTCATTACTGTCTGCACTTATGGAAAGGGACCTTGCTACACAAATCACACAAGGGACAGAGTCAGACATGACACTTTTCACTACCTGAGCTCCTGAATGACAGCCATTTGGATGCACATAAGTGGCACAGTAGCACTCACAGGGTGGCCTTGTGCCTGCAGGACCATGGTGCTCTGGGAATGCCCTTATGTCCCCTGACCCTCCGTTGCACAATTGTGACTGGAGATGGAAATAGCAGATATGTTGTCACGTGTTCCTGAAGGTTGGCCTATAATTACCACCTCATCAGTGGGTCCTCAGCCTTCTCTTTTCCTCCAACAACACCTACTGACTCAGCACTGCTCTACAGCCATGGCGCTAAATTTGCTCTTTCTGAGCCTCACCCTGCTAGCAACAGTGAAAACAGAAGAACAGGATTTCAATCAGACTGTGATTCCAGCATCGCATCTGAGTACAATTCCCCTGCACCCAAACTTCCAGGATGAAAAGGTAAAGTCTGTGGAAGGGCAGTTGCCATAAGGGTTTTGGGACATAGCCAGTGGTATCAGAGGGGAGGAGAGACAGGCTGACTGTGGGTCAAGGAAATATGAGAACAACTGACAGGGTCTTCCAGGCCCAAAGTTATGTCAGGTGCATATGTCCTCAGTCTCTACTTGAGAGAAGAAAATGAGACCTTGCTCGATACACCAGCCACTTTCCCAGGGGTACCTCATTCCTGCCAACACAAGGCAGATTCCAGACTGAATGTCCCCTTTCCCCTAGAGGAGCCTAGTGGCTATTGGTGTGTCAGGGGAAGCCCATACACATTTTGTCCTGTCCAGAGGGCTGCCTAGATGTCCCTGCAGGGACAGTATGTGTATAGTGGTTGTTTTTGGGCGCTATGTCTGGGTTTTGTGTGTAATCATTTCCTTTCAGTTCCAGGGCAAGTGGTACTCTCTAGCTTCAGCAGATGGAAGAGTTCATAATGGAACCCAAAAGACGATAAACATGCACAGTGTCACCTACATCCTGAAAGA
This sequence comes from Capromys pilorides, assembly GCA_004027915.1. Lineage (NCBI taxonomy): Eukaryota > Metazoa > Chordata > Mammalia > Rodentia > Capromyidae > Capromys > Capromys pilorides. Next base: position 9,720 of record PVKN010017531.1, on the reverse strand, counting down.
TGACCAAAATTATACGCTCAACACTTTCACATTCAGGTGATTTTCCACTTCTTTTTTTTTGTCAGAAGCAGCACAGTACCAGACAAGGATGACCAATGCTGAGGGATACTGTAATTTATCTCACTTTGCATACAGTATGACATCCCTTGTCTCTCCCTTCTTCCTTCTTTCCCCTTTCCTTTCCTCGCCCACTTCTATCAATATTTATATGTAGCTTTATGACACGCATACACAAATGCAAGTAAGACCTAGAGAAGAGTAACAGAAAGGGAAGGAGACAAGGAATCCTTCCTGGCATTCCATATAATTCCACTATGTAGAGCTGGTAAGGATGTGACATTAACACCGTTGATGTGCCTGTCATCCTAGAATTTCCAAAGACTCAGTTAGGATGGTAACAAATGTGATGGTAGACTGTGCAACGAGAAAATGTTTGAAGCAGAAAGGTCAGTCCGACCAAATTGCATGCCGTTGCAGTGGCTGAGGTCTCCATCCCCACCAACATCACAACAAGAAATGATCTGACAAGGTTCACAGCATGGCCCAGGAATCTCCAAATCGGAGAGCCTGATCTCAGGATACAGCAAAAATACAGCTCTCATCATGGTGGTCTGAGCTTGTGCTGATGATCAGCTAGGAGGGATGTGCTCCTAGGCCAGTGTCTGAGTACCTTCCCTGGTGCAGGCTGGGCTCATGCTAAGCCCAGATCTGAGCCCAGCTGAAGCAGGGAATATGGGGACAATTGTAAAAGTAAAGCCTTAAGGGAGATGGCAGAAGTGTACAAGAAGGAGAGTAAAAGGGGTGAGGTATAGGCTCACCTACCCGTATTGTGATCTGGCCCCAGACATTGGGTGCTTTGGAGTTGGAGTATTCAGTGATCATGGAAATTAGAAAGGGAGGTCTGGTTGGCTTGGTACTTAGGTGCGGGTGTGGGATAGAATCAGGAAAGGTGTCAGATGTGACCCATGTTCTAGGGCAGAGCCTGTTATAGAGCTGAGCAGGAGCTGAGACAAAATTTCAAAGAAAATTAGGAAATAGGAGCAGGATAAGAGCAGGGCTCTGTGTCTGTGGTGTATGTGTGAGACAGGCTGCCTGGGGAGGCAGCACAGGAGACTGTATGTTGGAGTGAGGGTTGAGTGCAAAAGGGCAGGAAGAGACATATGGTAGAAGGCCTACAGCCATGGAGATGTCTGGTAGGGGCTTCTACCTTAGAGTGGAAGAAGCACTCACTAGCTGTGCTAGATGTCGTCCTCAGAATTTTGCTGTTCTCTGGTCCTCCTTATTATCTCTTGGATCTATAAAACATTCTGACTAACTTCTTTATTTTTAAGTTACAAACTTTAAAAAGGTTATTACTTTCCAGTTCCTGCTGTTAATGTCTCAGTAGATGTCCAAAATGTTAGATATCATATCAGTGGTATTAAAAATGGTGAGGACCCAGGGCCCTATCTTTGTCATCTTTGTTGAAGTCATTACTGTTCACTTGGTTGAAGTAATTTGGACTGCATTCATAATTGTCCTTTTGAGCTTATTATTTGGTAAATGTATGTTTAACAGTTTCTTTGGCATTGTCTCAACCAGATTTAAATCTATTCCACTTATCCAAGATAAAAATGCCTGGTGTCTATTCAGGGCATTTAGATAAATCCTCTGGAGAGTACTTCTTACTGCTGGGTCATAACTACAAAAACTTACAGCTGGAAGAAGCTAGGAAGGTCACCACCCAGGGTTTTGTCATGGCACTTCCAGTTACTGCTTCATATGGGGGGAATGTTGTAGGTAGCTAAATTAGATAGAAACATTATAGGCCATTAGACAGGCCCAGGCCCTCAAAGATGACATGGAAGGCAAGGTGACTGTACAAGTATAGACAAACATTCCTCTGTCAAATGCAGCCACATACTTCCCTAAGGATTGATATCAGGCGTTGATATACAAAAAAAGTGTTAATCACCTTGAAAGAGCCTGATTCACTATCCTGGGATTAATAGAGAGAGATGTTGGCCAGTATTCCTGTCCACTTGCTATGTGACCCTCTTCATCATTTGGTACTGGTTTTGATCAACTTTTCCTGAGTAATGGTGCTTGTAATCTCATTGGTTGACCATTGTTTTGTCCTACCTCATGCCCACCTAAGCAAGTTCTCATAGTTGTTACCTCATCACATGGTTTTCCTCTATAAAATTCTTTGGAAGAGACAGCTTCCTGGGTCCACAAACTCAAAGCCGCCATCCTCTCCCTCTCTTAGACAGAAGCAATTTTTGCCCTCAATAAACAACGTACTGTGCATAAAAAAAATTGTCTCGTGGCATCAAGTATGTGCCACCTCCCTGCTCAGTCACCTTTGTCTCTCCTCTCACAGGCTGCCTATACAAAATTACTCTTCAGAGACACTCTCTCTTATTCCCCTTCTGAGTTGTGACCTTTGGAACAGAACAGTCATTGAATCTGACCTTCCAGGCAATTTCTACCTTGCAAACATGAACCGTGAGTCCAAAGAGTCTGGCCATGGTGTTGAGATTCTGGTGAGAGTCCTCCTACAAAGCACATGCCTACATGCCTACCTTACTGATGCTGTCTTGTGGTCTGAAGCCTCTGCTGATCAGTCATAGGGGGGAAGGGAACAGTGCATTTTTCTCAGCCTGGACATGAACGATGTCTGACTCTATATACTGTAGGTTTTCGTGGAGTACTGAGGTACAGCATGAAAGTGGCAGATACCGACTACAATCAGTTTGCTGTGGTGGCCTTCACGGAGGAGATCTTTGGCAATACATACACATTCTTCACACTCTATGGTGTGTACCAACACCATTCCTCAGGGACATGGTTTCTTTTTACATTGGGTGATTGTGCTCCTATACCTAAGACCCCTATGTCTTCTCCAATTTGAGCCCAATGTGGGGAGAAAATCAATTCACACTTCACTTCCAAATGGGGAGGTCTCTGAAACCCTCGCTAATTCAAAAATACTTTTTGCTGTGAGTCATGTATGCTGGCCTGTGTGATTCCAGTACTGGGAGGAAGGGAGGATGAGGAAGGAGGATTGTGTTTAAGGTCACACTGAACTTCCTAGCAAGACCCTGTGTAATGCATTGCAACTGTGGAGGATCTATCTCTTGTTCATTCACTGACCATCTGATCTACAGGGAGAACCAAGGAATTGAGTCCCCAACTAAAGGATCGCTTTGTCTACTTTGCCAAGAATTTTGGCCACACTGATGACAACATTGCCTTCCATGTCCCTATGGGTAATGGACACTTGGGAGAGGGGACGTGGAGGTGGGGTATGTGAGGTCTGATGTTGCCCAACATGGGAACCAGATAGGAGACACTTATACTTCTGCTGCCATTGCTGGAGTGGTGGTGGCTGCAGCAAAGGGATCTATGGATCACTAGGAATGTGTCCTTGTGTGAGCTTCTCTCACAGTTTAGCCAAGGCTTGCACAGGTGACAGTCTCAGCTCCAGGTCCAAGTGTCTCCAATCTCCCTGCCTTCAATGTGCCACCTTCTCTCCATGCTTTTGGTTTGACTGACTGGGGAATCTCTCATGTTCTCTAGGGTTTGTCGAATTGTGATGTGAGAGACATGCTTTCATTCAAGTGACCTGGTTCATGTATAATTGTCTCAAACTTTACTGTATTGGCTTGAGGAAGACATGGGTAGTGCAAATGTCCTGTAATCCAGGGATCTCTCTCTCTCTCTCTCTCTCTCTCTCTCTCTCTCTCTCTCTCTCTCTCTCTCACACACACACACACACACACAGAAACAGAAATAAACGTACATGCTCCCACACCCCCTTCTATACGTTTGCCTGCTCTGATGTTCTTTCTCTCTCACAGCGAAATGCATTGATGATTACTGAAGACACGGTGAGTAATAATGGGCAGGAGCCTGATGGGAGGCTGGGGCATGAATTCCTTAGAATAAAGGACTTGGTTTTCTTCCACTCTTCCCTTTCTGAGTGCCTGTCATCTTTTTTTTTTGACCCTACTCTTGTGCTTCCTAGGTCTCCACCCCCATTCATTTAACTGCTGTCCAAGATGTTCTCCGGATCTCCAATGAGTGAAAGTGGAAGTGATGGAGCTGGCAGACCCTTCTTATAGTGCAGTGCTTCTTACCCTTGTTTCCCCATAGCCACTTTGGTTTTCAAGCCCCCCTTGCATGCGAAATAAACTCATGCTTCAGACTTTCTTGTCTGTGTGTCATGTTACCAGAAAGGGACACTTCTGCTTTTTGTTCCACAATCTGAATTGCCATGCAATTTAGAGGACCTAGGGTGACCTCAGCTGCTAGGAACTTGTAGGTCACTGTTCAGCACAGTGTCTACAAAGGGCACCTGGTTTCCAGTGGACAATGGTGGCTCTGGGTCCCATGTCTGAGCAAGGTCTGTTATACCATTGTTTCTGGAGAAGACATCTCATCCTTCTAGCTCTGGCAGGATCCTCTTTGTAGATTCTGGCAACCAATTTGTCCATGCTTGTTGGTTGTCTTTTGCAACCACTCGATTTTCTCACAGCATCTTTTTCCAATTGGGCTTCTGTTGGATATCACCACAATGGCTTATGAAAGAGGACCAGCCTGGCTCTCCTTACAGCCTGCTTGTATTTGTTCATGGAACTCAAGGGCACGCTACAAGATTGTGCAAACCAGGAGATGGAGAACCCATCCTTGTTTTGATCCATTGGACTTAGTCTCTTGTTTGGCATCTCTTCATGTGTCCTTAGGGTCTTGGGCACTTTTACCATTCCACATTGATGTCAGGGCCTCTGTCTTCTCCTGTCCTGATGTGTCTATTGTAGATTGAGGCAATATGTGGCTGCACTTAACATGGAAGTGGTACCATGAGCAAAACTGGAATGACACCATTGCTACAGGGAGAGTGTCCCTATCAGAAGACACAAGGTTGAATGAGGTTTGCAAATATTAGGTGATGCAGGGATCCAGCACAAATACAGGGGATCAGGGTAGAGGGAAAATGAAACGGAAAAAAAAAGAAAGTCAGGATACAGATATCTGGACTAGTCCAGCAGTGAGTTTATTTTGATTCAAGCTTATATACAGAAAATTTTGATCCTGTGCCTAACATTTTTCCTTGTTTACTCTAAGCTTTTTATTTTACTTGGGCCAGAATAATTTCCCAGGATCTAACTGATAAATAGAAGAAACACTAAGTCAGCCACTGGGTCTGTTGCTCAAATTTACTTCACTGTCAGACTGTTTATTGAGCTAGGTTGGAAGAATTCCAGGGTCTTCCTTCCAATCTCTCTCTCTCTGTCTCTTTCTCTCTCTTTTAATCATTGTTTGTGAAAGAAGACACAGAGCTTATGTAGCTGCCCTCATGGCCATCCTATAATTACTGGCAAAATATAAAGCAGAAGCAATTGAAGACAGCTATGATGGTCAAAGACCAGAGAAAATAATTTAAACCATGCAGGGAAAACATATTTAGAACCTTGGAAGAATATTTAACACTAAATTGGGAGTGTCAGCAGTGCAGTCTTGAGCAGAACTTACATCACATGTTGTTTACATAATTGAGTTAGATCTACATCCACTATTAGAATGGATCTACACTCCCATTATGTGGGACTGGAATCTTTCTCATTTGTAGCTGTCTTTAGTGTACAAAGCAGGAGTTATGCAAATTAATTTATAAACATCAGTGACAGTGCAGGTACAGGCTAAGTTTCAAAGGCTATTCCTCCTTTTCTAAATATAACACAGCTCCTTACAAGACATGCACTCTGACCTCGAACTGTTAACTCATATGTTCCTGAGCCATAAGGGCCAAAGATACATTATGTGCTAAATCATTCACAAATTGGACAGGTTGTATTTCTAGAACCAAGTCGGAGACCAGTGCAGCCATTGTTCCTAGGATTTCAAACACAATAGTTATATCTACAAACAACAGTCACACAAAACACTTGGATCTTGGTACAGCCTTATTTCATTCTTACAATACACGCAGAACAGAGCTTGCATACAAGGCTTATTTTAGGGTGACAAGTTTAACAATATCAGGGGGCTGTTGAACCAGTAAAACAGTATTCTTAGGTGCAGCTGCTATTTAGAATTAGTGAAAGTATATCATGTGCACTTTACATTATAAAACAAGGAGTGCAGTCTGTTAAACTGAAGGGGAGCAGTGACACATTCATCATACATCAATGAGAAGGGTGCTCTTACTCATGCCAGGACAGAAAATGTTCCTGTTCGAACCTGGGAGATCATGGGGCATGCAGCGCTACTTCACTCATAGTTAGTGTAAGGCACCAAATGTACAGCTGTAGTTTTATTGGACCCTGGTACTCGTGGGTGTTAAATGATGGGAAAGACATTCATAGAAACCATGAGGAGAGGAACTCCTTACTATTGTTAGGTGACCAATCAGTAACTTCAAATCAATAAGGATATTCTCTTGGAGTAAAGGCTATCTCTATGTGGAACCCACAAACAATCCATGGGACATAGGGATACTCAGCCTACACCTGTAAGAAGTATACATGGAGCAAGTCCTTACAAGACTGAAGATCTCTGGGAGGTGGCATACAAGAAAAGGCTCCAACATAACCCAGTAAAAGGGCCTCAACCATTAGATAATCCCAGTCATATTGGTTCCCAAACAAGGAATGAATGAGCATCACCATTGTTCTGCACACTTTGGCTCTGAGTTAAGATTCAAACACAAGGGTCCTCTCGTTTCTCCAGGATGTTTATCACAAAGCACAAAAAGGTCCTTTCACTAAGTCCTCTATAATTATTGAGCTTTGCTGAAAAATAAACCTTTTTCATTGACTCTTAATGCATAACTCCCAAGCCTGATAGACTCATTTGTGGCCACTAACACTTTCCCACTTGACAATTGACTTGCCTGTAGGAAACACGATTTGGGATAGTAATCTAAATAATGGTCCTCTGCATAAAGAGGACACTCCTGGCATGAGAGAACTAATAACACTGCCACAAATAACTTCTTGCATATAAACACCATGCCCTGTGCCTCCACAATATATATGGCTTCATGTGTCGGGTTCTTCACTTGTCCCCACGTGAGAGGTCCGCTTGACTGAATTTTAATCACCAACATTCAGAACCACCTCTCTGGATGAATCTTGAGATGAATCATGTGTGGAATCACAGGTTCCAGTCACACCATGTTCACTGGGTCAATGATGAGGCTTGATAAATCTTTATAGTATACACAGGAAGCATGTAACTCCTTTCATGGAAGCCACAAGCACATCCCCTTTCTCTTGTTATCTGGAGAATCAGGGTTCCACCACTCTCCTGTAAGGGTATTCTTCCATCAGACAAGAACACAAGGATCCAAATTAATGGCCCAATTTCTCTTTGCTAGGGCATAACCCTGACCATCAAAATTGAAAAACTTATATACATAAAGCACGTGTTGTAATACAGCATGAGGATTTGTCTTAGTTACTCTTCTCTCATTTCTGGGATAAAAATACCTGACACCCAAAATGAAGGATGGAAAGACTTATTTAGCTCACAGTTACTGGAGGTTTCAGTCCATATTCAGCTGACTCCAAGGCAGAGAGGCACATGGTAGAGGGCGATCTTTCATGGTGGAAGCTAAGAGAAAGATAGAGGCAAAGAAAGCACCAGCTCAGCAAATAACTTCTCTTCCTTTCTTACACTGAAATGCAAATCATCTACCCCAGGGGAAGTGTAGCACCAATTTCCATAATAATTATAAATTCCAGAAGCCTCCCCATGACTGTATGAGGCTCTGTGGGGACACGTATACCCAAACCATAACAGGAGTGGAATAAGCCACCCCCAATATTTAATATAGAAAATTGTTGTTTAAATGTGGAGTAGACACGCTCAATGATTACCTGTCCTATAGGGTTACGTAGGTCAGCCATCCAAACCAACTATGGAAACTGAAGATCTAATATAGCAACTTGAACACTTAGAAAGAATATTATATGTGGTTTGTGTGTCTGAAAGAAAATAATTTTTTTAAGTGGGATATCCAGTGAGACTTGGATTTCTGACAGAGATACCTCAATGCAGGCTATGTTCTCTTTTTTTAAAATTTTATTTTTATTTTTTACTTTATTTATTATTATTACTATTATTATTTTTTTTTTTTTTTATTTTTTTCGGGACTAGGGTTTGAACTCACGATATTTCACTTGTCAGGAAGGCCCTTGTACCACGGAGATATCTACCTGGTCCAATTTAATTTTAATTTTTTTACAATGATTAATACATTGCATATTGTTGTCTTTGTCATAGTTGTTCAGAGTACAAGATACAGACATGATTTCTTGTCTTTAGTTAAAAGACCAGGCACTGTAAATATTAATAGATCTGGTTGTAGTGAGTTATCCTGTCAGGGCAGGGAATTGGATGACTTAGCAGCTCTCTGGTGGACAGAGCACTTGCGTTTCTAGTGAATTTTATTTATTTATTTATTTATTTTTTGTGGGACCAGGGCTCAAACTCACCAACTGGCATTTGCCAGAAAGGCAATTGTGCCACAGAGCTATCTCCCCGGTCTCCAGTGACTCTTGATTTTAGAGAGGAAACTAAGTCCTCGTGATGGCTCCAGATTGGGACAATGTCCTTCTTTGTCACACTTGAAATATGGATCAGGAGGACCTTGGTTGGCTGCATTGTTTAGCTTCATCATTACCTTGCAAAAGCAGTCCTTTAATGAGAGTCCACGGTGTCACAGCCAAAAGCCGACATTTGTGTATAACTAATATTTTGTCTCTATCATCAAAGGCATGGATAGTTAGATTGAGTAAATCTCCCTGTGGGGTTGCAGGGCTAACTTTTAAGCTTGAAATGAATTTCAGGAATAGATAGGGAAAAAACAAGAATTAATAACACTTTTTTCTATAGGAGAATCTGGGTTTACATTAGTATACCTTGTTGGAAACAATGCACTTGATTATTAAAATTTTATCTGAGCATTAACCATCTTGAAATATAAAGTGCAAGAAGAGAAATGTTGGTTTTTACCCACTATGGATTATTTTTTCTTATGGGCAGTTCAGCCTGCCCTGAGGGTAATGCTGATGCAGCATGTAGTGCCAGATATTAAACCATGCTCCCTGCAGTTGCCTAAGCTTCCATAAGCATGTGCTCTAATAGATAATTTTCTGTATGATGTTAACAGACAAGAAGTATATAATTTTATAGAGATCATTTAACATCAACAGTCATACATAGTGTAACACTGCAGCCATTATGAATCTCTATTTTAGCTAAATATTTCTAAATGTACATATCATACAAGTAACATAAATTTTTGTTAGAAAATTATGTTTTTACTAATGACCTCATGTAGGATTAACATGAACCTCTTATCATAAATATCTGGAGCACAAAAGAAAGGTATATGTTTGAACCTGAGAGAAAATTTGTACTGTAGAATACTGTACATTTGGAAAGCGTGAATATGTTGAATATAGCAGAAGGATTTTTCATGAGAAAACCTTATTACGATGTTTTCTGAAAAATTTGATCTTATAATCAAAGGCCAACTTATATAAGATGTCTGCTAAGACTTCACTGAAATTATTGGGATCTCCTCATTAACAGACAAAAAGTTTGGCCACACCTCTTATTAATTAACCTGATGCTTAAGCCTTTCAATGCACAGTACAGATGAATTTTAACACTGCATCACTATCTTATAATGTAGGAAAAAGCATGCTTTTAATGCTATATGTCAAA
>PVKN010017530.1:0-17290 GCA_004027915.1 Capromys pilorides | reverse complement strand
ATTTATTAAGCCATAGTGATAGATGTTAGATTGATGGGAGTGAACAAATTATAAATGTTATTAGGAAAACTGACTAAGGGGGAAGATAGATCATCCCGTCAGCTCATATATAACAGTAGGTTGCTAGCAAACACATCTAGTTGAACTTCATTTGTATTAGAGTAGAAAGGATATTTCAAAGGATAAAAATCAAAGATGGAAATAATAATGCTTGGTTGACTTTCATATTGGAAAGTGAATGCTAAAAATATAAAAATTAAAAGGACTCATTTCTCTGTCCCTTTTTGAGCACAGCTCTTAAGCATCCCCTCATACTCATTTCCTCTAATTTCTCTCCTTTCACTCTCTGATAAAGTCACACCAGGGGACTGAAGTCCCTCTACTCAGTCCACCAATCTATCAAGTTGTTCTGGCCAAGCTCTGCAGCAGCATCCATATTGCTGAATACGGTGATCTTCACCTTGTTTCATGTGTTTTAGCCTTTAGTCTAGTTCATTTCTCTCTTCTGCTTGAACTTGCTCATCATTTGGCTTCTGAATCACCACAGTCTCTTATTGATACTCCTACTATATTAATTTTTCTTAGTGCCTTTGTTGGTTCCAGGTCCTCTTACAGTGAGGACTCCTAAACATTCTCTTTTCTGTAGCTAGATGGCCTTCCTTGATGATATCCCCTCTGCCTTTAACTCAAAGTCCATTGTAGTTGATGACTCCAATTTTTTTTCTTTTTTATCCTATAGCTAAGGACTTTTTTTAATTCTAATTTGGAGTATCTAACTGCTGTGTTCCCTTGGTTGATTTGTTTCTCCAGTGCAACAAAAATACTATCAAACTCATAACAGCCTCAACTTCTCTGTCTCATGGTATTCATAAAGTAGTAAGAACTATTAATGCTGGTACCAAGTTAAAACAAGACCTGTATAACTAACTTGGTCTTAACCATCCAGCAGAAAAGTATAACCATGAGGTATAAGAAGTAATGCCGTATTAATATGCTGAGCTGCAAAAGACTTAATCCAACAACTTCTGAAAATGCCAGTTTTGCTGATAACCCACTACTATTATGATCTATTGGACTGTACTGGGTTATTTTGCTGAATACAAGTACCTACAATGGTATCAAGTATGAGAAGGTCCTTTAAAGACTTCTCCAAATATAGCTTCTCTAACAACAATGGAACACCCATCTCTGACAAAACAAAATAATAAAGGGGGATATAAATGAAGGACCATTTTGTAGTGATATATATATATATATATATATATATATATATATATATATATGGAATAGTTAGGATAGATATCCAGCTACTTTCTCTTAGTTCAAAGAAAGATTTGTACCAATATTGTTTAGGCAAGATATCATATCTGCATCTTGTACTCTGAATAACTACTATGAAGATGATAATATGTAATGTATTAATTTTTGTAACTGTCCTGCTAACCTGTTTTGAAACTCTCTCACTGCTACTTCTTTCTTATTAAAATTAATAAAAAATATAGCACACACACAAAAAGAACTACTAATATTGGTATCAATTAGTATAGTAGAAATTAAGTGCTATGTTTTTCTGTCATAAAGGTTGGAAAAATATGGCATGTAGTCTAAATTTGACTGTTGGTTTTTATAAAATGTACTGAAGCAAAGCCACACTCAGTCATTTTCATATCATTAGCTGCTACATTTGCACCCTAATAGCAGAGCTAAATATTTGAACCAGCAACCACTATTTGCTGATCCCTACTTTGTCACACCAAGAGCCAGAACTTGGGCTGAAATATGACATAAGCAGAAAACATCTTGTTTTCTATAGTTGGGCTGACCATAGATCTTGTCTGAATACCACCTCACACTTTAAAGCTGAAGGAATGCCCCAGGCAGGCAGAGAAATATTATAAATACAGATGCTTCTAATGGGTCATTGAGAATTAGATTAAGACATCATAAGTACAAAGTAGTGATGGCTAAAGTTGAGTAAGATTAAAATTAATAAGGTTGATACTAGAAATCAATGTTGGTAAAAGAACAGTACTTTTATAGTACTTTCCATAGAAAATAGTAAGTCAGTTATTTTCAATCCCACACTGGACAGAATGCTGCTTATTATGCAATGTAATAATAGAGACAAAAGCTCAAGTACTTCTTGAGCTGTGTAGAGGACAGAGATGGGAGATAAGAACAAAATATTCAAGCCTAACGAGTGGAAATGGAGACATCAGAAGACTAGTAATGTGGATGTTTGAAAGGGTAGAGAATGGCGGGCAGGAAAGAACAGCTATAATTAAGTGCAGATCTAAGCAAGAAGCAGAAAAACAGCTTCTTGCAAGTTTGACTTAGCGATGAGCCAACTACTGAGGGCTCTAATGAGGACCAGAGAGGAAGGAGTTGTGTAGAATGAAACCTGTGTAATCAGCTTGTCCTTTTCCATCTGGAAGCTTTCTCTGTGATGAGAAGATAGGCAATCAGGAAATAGGTTGGCTGCTAGGGTTTCTCTTGTAGGACATTTAATCCTAAATCACTGGACCATCAGGAAAAATGTTCAGAAGTGGGCTCTGGGACAACTGTTCAGAGAAGCTCAAGGCCTGGGAGCATCTTCCCTGTTTCTTCAAGAAAGAGAACTAGGCTATGTACAAAACTGGCTTCAGGAAGGAATGAGTAAGTATGGGTAGATGTCTTGGGAAATGACATGATGGGGCTCTGGATATGTAATGGGTGGACAAAATGGACCTGACTTCCTGTTGATGAGGAATACTAAAATGCTTTCCTTGGGAACACAAATTCAAAGCACCAGTTAATGGTGTCCAGCATCCTCAGGAAAACTCAGCCCCTCCATTTTTGATGTACCCAGTCTTCGCCTAACAAATCAGTTATCTCACGTTGGCAATTGCCTTTCAGGTTTGGCCTGATCTCTCTTATTCCAGCTGAGCTTTGAATGATAGTATTGGAGTACTTTTTTAGGGGTCAGCTTATCCAGTGCTTTTAAGCTTGAGGACCTGAGAATCTGGAAAGACATGGTTGACCTTGAATCACCTTGAACCACTTCTGGAATTTCAGGATGCCTATGGGATAATGTGCCTAACTAAGCTATACAGACTCAGATTCTTTGGTTAGGGTTAAAATATGATCACCCAAGGAATAAAGCTGTGCTTTTTCTGCTCAGAAACCAAAAAGGGCAGTGGCTTTGATTAGGAGAACATGGAGGGAAAGGTCATGTTTACTTCACATGTTTACTTGAGTTTATGTAATAGGTAACTCTTTCTCGACATAGTATCCAAGGACTAGTAGTCAGAGAAAAGGTTAAGAATGAATTTTCTTACCCCTTGTAAAGCCTGTATTTCTTCAATTGTACAGTCAATGAAACTTGAATTCCTATAGAAATGGGATCAGCTGGTACAAACATGTAGAAAGCACAAACAGCAAGACTTGCCTACCCTGAGATTGCAAGAGGATACATGGGGAACCTGGCTGCCTGGAGCTGCTTGTCAAAGTGAAATACAGTCATTCAGGACGCACTGTTCTGTGTACCATGCTAGGAAATTGACATACACATCTTCAGAGTAGTTCTGTGAGTTAGGGGTTATTCCCTGAAACACCCAGATGAGAAAGGCAGGGTCCAAGGGTCTAAGCATCTTGTCTAAAGTTATATGTAAGTACATAATGAAGCTGAAGTTCAGATCACTGATGTTGCAGCCCCAGAGTCAATGCTCTGCCCACCCCTTTCATCCTACCTTTAGAGAATGAGCCTCTCCTAGCTTTGGTTAATACAGGGACAAATCAAGAGAGGACTCCAGGATGGTCTTTTGGAAGAGAAACTATTAACAGTGCCTGCAGAAGTGCCTGATCTATTTGAGCTTTCCCCCGAAGCAGATTTTCTGTAAATATTGGATTAATGAGTTTGATCTATAGTCATGTGCTGCATAATGATGTTTTGGTCAATGACAGACTGTGCATACAACAGTGACCCCACAAGACTATATTGCTTGGTGACACGGAGCTGTGTTGGTTTGTCTAAGTGTATGCTATGAAACTGCCTAGCTATGTATGTGTCAGAACCTGTGGCCATATTAAATTGTCACTCCCGAGAGCTGTTCTGTGAAAAACAGAGTTCCCTTGTTCTGTGGAACTCTCAGACCTACAGCAAGTGGGAGAATATTAGAAGGCTGGTGGGTTGTGACTGAAAAGAAGGTGAGAACTATTGTTAAAAGAAAAATGGACCCCCTTCACTTAACAAATTCTCCTGACCAAGGACAATGCAAGGGCTGTTTTGATAATCAGAAAGACTCCTGTTTTCTAATCTTGGGATGCCTCTGGCCCTAAGTTGCTGTCTCGATAGCATCAACATCTCAAGGAAAACATAGTAGGTTCATGGAAGGCATGGGCATCTGAACTATGGCCTCAGGCTCTAGCTCCCCATTTCGTCTTCTGGTGACCAGGGCTGGACGTAGGTGTGCAAGGCGATGGCTACGACTATGTGAACAGTAACACCCTGCATGCAGCATGCTTACTCCCCAAGTACTTTGCATGTGCCATGCTGCTGTCATCTACATAATTCTCTAAGTTCATTATCCTTCTGCATCCTGCTTATTATCCTGGAAGGCCGACCTTGTGGTTCACCAATGTCCTTATAGCATGAAGAAGAACGAAACTATGTTTTGAGTTCTTGTGGTCATTTGCCTGCAGGTGGCATGTCCCTTGACTGAAGGCCACTGATCCTCAAGGAGGTCTCCTGATGGCTTCTGGGAACTTCTTCCACTCCCTACCCCTACTCCTACCCCTACTACCCCTAAGGGTCATGCCTTACCTGTGTGTTTGAAAACAGTCCCAGGATCAGTCCTCCTGTGTTCTCTTCATTTGATCATGGCGGTTGTGATCCTTATTGATAGCTAGGCATGATCTAATGAGATCTTCTTTAAACTGGAGAACACTGAGACTGATATCATTAACCTCATTTTTAAAATGGGAAAACTCAAGCACAGAATGGTTCAGTTGCTTGCTCAGAGTCACACTGTGGAAAAGGTACACGGTTTATAGCCAGCCTGTTCCTCTTTGTCACCACTATATCATGGTATCTAGTTTCATTGCTTCTTGTCCATGTAAGCCTAAATATACAGGGAAACAAACAAACAAACAAACCCAGAGGTTGTGTAGCCCTTTGGGTCCTGTTTGTAGGCCCATTTCTTATGGTGGCATCCCAGAGCTTACCACTTCAAATGCTGCGAATGATCCAGCTACACAGGCGCTCAGGACCATATCAGAAGATTCACCAATAAAGTCATTCCCGTGACATCTGTACTTTTAACTCCTTTGCATAATTTGAAAATTTATTTTTTCTTTTTTTAGGCCCAGCAAATGGCCTGTAGTCTTCATCACAGTGTTGCACCTTGTGTCCCCTACAGGCTTATATATGTAAGGCCAATCCTGTGGTATCTTTTTTTTTTTTTTTTTTGTCTTTTTGAGACGAGGTCTCGCTATGCAGTTCAGGCTGGCTTTGAGCTCACTTTTTGTAGCTCAGGCTGGTCTCGAACTCACACCGATCCTCCTGCTGCGGTCTCCCAAGTGCTGGGATTACAGGCGTCTGCCACCACGGCTCGGCCTCCTGTGGTGTCCTAATGTGAAGGGAGAAGAGCCTAGCACCACAGATCCAAGGAACACCCCATGTGGACTGGACCCGTCTCAGTGCCTCCTTGAAGCCTGGCATTTGCTTCTGTGATGCATTTTTTTCTGAACTCTCCTCAGAGACAGTGGTCACTGCAAGGTGTTTCATTAGGTGTCTTAATAAGCCTTGTAACTGCTGCCTGGCCGCCTCTCTCCCGCAGAGCTGCTTTCTGAATGAGGCTCAGAGGGTGGATGGTTCAGACATAATTTGCATTGGCAGCAGGAATATTATTTTTGCATTATAAAGCACGGTGGGTGACCTTATCAAAGCAAGAGAAGTGAGCAGACAGCAGGGGATCAGGCATCCGTAGTTCCAGGTGACACAGGGAGGCTGGCAGATGGTGGGAATGATGGTAGGAAGGCGTTAACTCCCTCAGCGATCTCCTTCATTCCTGGGGTTTAATCTTTCCTGCAAAGCCCAAGAGTTCTATCCTCAGATTCAGCAGGTAAGGCTGTCTCAAACGGAGGTAAACCAGGTGATCCTTGAACACTCAGACAGCACAGGCCTCTGGGAAATGAGGGCAGGCAGAGAACTGGACCTTCACCTGGCCTGGGGTAAACCAAGAGATGCACCAAAAGGCATGCAAAATCCTCACTCCCAAGAACCTCCATTCTAGCATAGACGGGTTCATAGAGAGTGAATGAATGAGCGCCAGCTTGCTACTGCATGGACTCTAACCGTGTTGGAACTGCCCGTAAGCACTGCATTTGTGTGAGAGGTGAGAGGCAGCGAAAAGAAGTATTAGCTCCAGAGAGCCCATTGCCACGTGAAGGGGCACCAGGAGTGGTCAGCATGGGTGTCCCCTTGAGACCCAGCGGAGTCTGCCGCTGCAGGTAACTAAGTTGCTTTTCTGGCAAGGATTTTCTATACCATGAGGGAAAAAAGACCGTGAGCGTCTCTGCAATCACTGAGCCTGGGGATGCACTCTCTATCTAGAAATCATCCAGGCCAGAAAGAGGTGTTTTGTAGAAAGAGCCTCTTCCTTCAGGTGGCAGAGTAGACACTTGTGGCCACGGCCTTGCCACCAAGCTCGTTTCTGAAGATGAGTTGATCAGTGTTCTCATTTCCCTTCTTTGTCCCTTGGAGTTTTTCAGACTTGACACCTACCATGAAGCTGTGCTATTTTTAAAACAGAAAACAATTAAAAGTTTCAAAATACTATTCCTGTATTTCAAGCACTGTTTCTGCAAACATTTTTCCATTAGTAGCGCTACCATAGAATTTACTGAGAAGGATGTACGACAGTAAGTTCTTGGCGCCCAGCCGTGGGCCTGGTGCACAGGGGGCACTCAGAAGAAGGCCGTTCTCCTCTCTTCCACTCACTTGCACACATGCTAACCCCATGTCCCCAACAGGTACAGTCAACTGTTTTGACCATCAGTATTTTTTTTCTCCTATCATTTTGACAGATTCAGATTATTGAATTTGTAGTTCTGTTGGTCTAGTTTCTAAGATTTTTTACACACAACATATTCACATGCCTTCTACTTTGCTGGCCTGTTATAGAATTTTCTTCCCAAGGATGTGGGGGGATGTGCTCTTTGAGGTCACCATAGGTGATGAGAGAGATCCAAGTCTTTACCCTGTACTGGGTCTGTGAAGAATGTGACAGCCAGAATTAAATACAAAGGCAGTTTCAGCTCAATTCCCAAGCACCATCCACTCACCTTTCTCCTAGGGAGTGAAGCTGAAACCATGAAAAAACCCTCATTTTCTGTGTATGGTAGGAAGACCAGTGTCCCCATACTCTCCTCTCCCATTACAACTGCCACATCCTGCCGCATTTCTCAACTTTGGACTCAGGCCACCAGAGGTTGTCATCATTGTGGGGTTTTTTCAATGACAACTTGAGATGCTGTCATCTGCCGTATTTATCTGAATGCCCTTGAATTCTTGAGCTTCTGCTTCCTCAGAGAAGAAATTCCTCAGATTGATTTTTTAAATAATGTACAGGGTCTCTCTTCATAGATCGGACTCATAATGCTCCTCCTTTTTTCAGCCTCTCAAATGCTAGAATTACAGGCATGCACGATCATGCCTGGACCCAGTGGCTGGCTCAGTGTGCCTGGGGCTGTCTCAGCATGCAGTACCAAGGACTGAACCAGGGTTCTCGCACTTGCCTACACAGATGTTTAGTCTTCTGAGCTATCTCTGCAGCCCCTCAGGTTGATAGTTGACAGCTTGTGGCCTTGTCTCAATTGTCCAGCAGAGG
The DNA here is from genome assembly GCA_004027915.1 of Capromys pilorides. Taxonomy (NCBI): domain Eukaryota; kingdom Metazoa; phylum Chordata; class Mammalia; order Rodentia; family Capromyidae; genus Capromys; species Capromys pilorides. The sequence continues at coordinate 9,422 of PVKN010017530.1, read as the reverse complement.
CCATGCTAGGAGTGCCCAGTCTGCAGGCTCTGCAGGCAAGTTCCCCAGGGCTGCTGCTGGACCACACTGATCCTGTGAATGTGTCAACACGCAAAGGCAGTGTGTCGTGCAAGATGTGCACTGTGTAATTGCTTATTTACCTCCTGCCTGAGAGTGCCTATTGCAGGATATCAATAGCTGCAGTCTATTTTCCAAATCGCTTTAGGGAACCAAGGTTTATCACACATAGGAAGAGCACTTTAATTGTGGAATTCTTAAACCGGAAGTTTATTTAGATGGAAAATGCATGGCAAGTGGCAACTTGAAAATGCAGGAAGCAGTGTAGCAGTTTATCCAAGGTCATACTTGGCTGGATTCAATGGGCTCTCTTAACCAGTTGGGCTGCCTTGTGGGGGCTTAGCTGCTCTGCTCCCCTGCAGAGGCTAACTCTGGGCTTCTATTGGGCCTTTGCATTTTCTCACATTTGGGAATTGGTCTTGGGGGATGTGGCATAAGGGTCCCTTGCAGCATGAGGAGGGAGGCCTGCGAGTCTAACTTGGGCCGTCTTTCCTGAGGCTGGGCTGCCATTGGAGAACATGTTTTTGTTTGTTTGTTTTTTTTCTGATTCTGAGATTTCCTTTTTTTTTTTTTTTTCTTTCTAAAAGTGGTTCTTCTTAGGCAGTGCTTTGTAGCAAATCTTAAGCAATGTGGAATTGAGCTAAAGTTAAAACAAAAATCACCATGATGATTGGAATGGATATGGCTTCTGAAACATGCTGAGAACTCAGTTTGGGGCTGATGGTGAAGAGGCAGGGTATTGCTGAGGGTATCTCATCACTTATAATGAGGAAGGTGGGGGACTTTGGACCAAATTACAGAGTTTTAAGGACAGCATCAACTTTTGGCTTAGACTAGATTGAAACTTAATTTTTTCCCCAAGATTCACAAATATTTAATTGCTGTGAACTAGCCATTAGACAAGACACCTACATGTACCTACTACCTTTGCAATAGCAGAAGTTCATTCATAGATTCAGGCCAATATTCTCTTGTGCACAATCTAAAACTCTGAGGTTTGGATGTCAAAAAAATCATTAACACTAAATTCATTTGGCTGTCAAATCTGACCCAAACTAATATGAAGCCCTCATTTATCTCACACTGTGTAAATTTTCATTGCCCTCATTGTAGAAATACAGTATTTACATTTGAACATAGAATGTGACCTAGAGCCCACCAGGGATACTGTGGATGCCCTTGTTATCTTTGAAAAATCTGCACCCTCCCAAATTCTGAAGTGACTGTTGTGGAATGAGCATTTGAAGTATAATCTGTGTTTCAAAACTGAGGAGGCAGAGATGGACGTTCAACTCCTAGCCCAAAGACACTCAGCTCAATAATGGCACAGTGAGGCCTAAATATATGTAGATTCCAGATGGGCTTTAATTCACTGATGGGGCAGTTCCTAGTGGGTGGAGTCTTGAGCTATGGAGCTGCTTACCAGGTGGCAGATGATGGGCTGGCTGTTGAGTGGGACTTCTTTGTGGGTAGCCTGGTCCTGGCAGTGAGATATTGGAAGAGACAGGAGAGAGAAAGGGGGATTGGGGAGCTTGGAAGGTTGTCAGTAGTCTTGCTAAATAGACTAGAGTTGAGGACCCATGCAAGAGCCACCTGACCCAGGCAAAATATGTGGGTCAAGTGGCATAGATACCCTCTGGCCTTTCAGGTAAAAGAGACTTTGTGAGGGGAAAGGCCAGCAGGATCCCCCAAGTACATAGGACAGTGAGCTGTGAGTGGCAACTCCTGTTGTGAGCATGGAATTCAGATGATGGGTAGGCCGTCTGTGGCCTGTACTCAGAGAGTAGAAGGAACAGAGACTTTAGCCCACTGTCCTTGGTTGACCTGTGTCCCCTTCCTACCCAGCAAATATGTTGATGCCCTGAACGCCAGGCTGGCTGGAGGTGACCTTATTTAGATCGGAGGTCACTGCAAACATAATTAGCTAAGATGAGTCATACTGGAGGAGTCATATAAAGACTGGTGTCCTTGTGAGAACGTGGTCAAGAAAGGACACAGGCGCAGGGAGAGTGCCCCCTGTGATGAATGCAGGGAGAAACACTTGCACTGTAACCCAAGTCACACAGACGCAGATAGCTAGCGAATGCTAAGACATTAGCGAGAGGCAAGGATGGATTCTCTCTCCAGGATCTGGAGGGAGCGTGGCCTGCCTGTGCCTGGGTTCAGACTTGTGGTTTGTAGAATGGTGAGATGAAAAGCTTTTGTTATTTTGAGTCATTCAGTTTGTGGCACTTTGTCGTGACAGGCCAGCGACATTGATATCACCATGAGGCAAAAGTGCTCCTGCTTGGCCAGCATGAGGACCTCTGAGGCTCCTAGGCAAGTCTTCTTGCCCTGATTTTGTCAGCCTAATTTCATGAGTATGGCTGGGCATGGCGCCAGGCATCAGAGTTTTCTGTCTCCCCAGAGTATTTCAATGTGTGGGCAAATGAACATCTTGGTCTGCAGGGCTGTTTCTTATGGCTCTTGGAAAGGAGTTTAGTTTCCAGCAGTAACTGAGGCCAGGGGGGGCTGACTAGGGGGACCTTCGGAGCCATGACACACAGGGTGACTTGATGATTCTTTTCTTTTGATCAAGCCTTTCTCTTCTCCCTGTGCACTCAGTGGGGTTGAGTTGAGGGCAATCATTGTTTTTCACAAGTTGCTAATCATGCAGGCCACAGCCAGCAATTTCTAGGCACCTGCTGAGACTTTTGCTACCTCCACAAAACTTGTACTCTTCACAGGGCCCTTTTACCAGCCTGGCTCAAAAGATCATTTCTCATTAGGCTTGAAAATGGTGCTGATTCTTCTTCTTCTTTTTTTTTTTTTTTTTTTTTTTTTTTTTTTTTTTTTTTTTTTTTTTTTTTTTTTTTTTTTTTTTTTTTTTTTATTTTTATTTTCTTTTGCCTTCCTTTTTTTCCTTCTTTAATTTACCTAAGAGCTAGATCATGCAAAGGCACTTTATTTTTCTTAAGAGGATAAATCCAGGGTAAATTGAAGAGGAATATTGTGCTGGGTTTGCACTCTGAAATTGAAGAGATTCAGGGCTTAGCTTGCATCTTGCCTGCGGTGGTAAAGCTGGTAGAATGCTGGAGGCTGTTTGGGATAGAAGTACCCTATGGGCAACAAGAGCCACCTACCTCCCAGAATCTGAGTCTTCTTCCGCTGGACGGACCCATCCATTCTCCAGGCCTGGATGAGAACAGGAAAGGATCTGATTGGTCCTGTTGCTCACTTCCCGCTGGGTGGACAGACACTGAAGTGTTTCATGCTGGGCAGCGATGCAGGGTATGCGGGTCCCATTTCCTGGAGCGATCCTGAGGACAGAGATGTGGAAGATGACCAGCCCGGTCAGTCCAACCTCAAGCCTGGTACACTGTGTAAGGTGAGAAGGAGAGGAGCTTCTCAGAGTTGCCCTGAGGAGGGAGGAGAGGGGGTGCCGTTCCCGAGTACGCAGAAGCTACAGGCATCACACTAGGCATTGATGAAGAAATGGGAAAGAGAAGTTGGGGCCTAGTTCTACTAGACCTGAGTTTTTTACTGGGTACTCTACTCTTAGGGAACAGTGCGCAGTCACCATAGGTTTAAAACAAGGGTGGGAGTACAGTGGATTTCTTCATTCCATCAACTCTGCTTCTTTCCTTGACTGGACACTAGCCAAGGGGTCCTTGCCCTTTCATGATGGCTCGTCATTCTCAAGGTGATGATGGGACCGTAGAGCTTCAGGGTCATGGCCTAGGCCATTTGATCTGAGCAGCTGTCCAGTCCAGGGTCCCTGGGTGGTCCTTGACGATCAGAGCAGACTACTGATCTTAGAAGAGATGTTGCTACCTCTCTCCTAGCTTTGCAGACCTCAGTCCCACTGCAGCTAGCTCCGTCTGTGATCTGTGACTAACACAGCACAGAATGTGGCCAAGGCCTGTCATCCTGTGCCTTGAGCAACTGGCTGACTTTGGAGTTTTTTGGCCTCATTTTATCTAACAGTATAATTGAGGAATCTGTGCTCTGAAGTCATCACCTGGATTGGGAAATGTATGCATTTGTCCCCATGACTTTTCTAGAAAGGTAGGTGGGCCATTTATGTGGGTACAGCATGTCAAGAGCCACCCTTGATTCTTCTTTCCTTTCAGTCTCCAATCCTATCTGGTTTTGCTCCTAAATGTCCTTCAAATCATTTTTTTCCTCTTCATCTTTGGCACTAGGATGTCCTCATCTTTCTCCTGGAAATCACTATTGACCTCTCTGCTACAATCTATGCTTGTCAATGGCCAGTTCTTAAGTGAGAACTTATTATATTATTTCTCAGTCTAATAGACTTCGTAACTCTTAGAACCAATCCAGAATAATAAAATTGCTAAAATTGGAGTCACTTGGATTCTCACTTCCATCTGTCCTCTAGGGGACAGGGCCTCAGGCTCCAAAGGGGTCTCAGTGCCTAGCAAAGGTGGTTGCTCTGTTCTGCCCTAGAACATTTGTACATGCTGTTAGAGAAGAATACTTTTTCTTCTCTTTCTGCCTAACTCTCATTATTTAGTGTCCAACTCTAAGGTTACCTCATTGGTAGCTTAGTAACCTGTTAAGTGACATTGCAGACTTTTTTCCTTTGTGGCAGATCACAACATGCAGTTGTATACTTATTGACATAGATATGGACATGTTTTTCACCTGTCTCCACCTCTTACAGTATCATTTCCATGCCTGTCATAATCTCATGCCCAACACACTGCCTGTGAACCTAGTAAGAATTAAATTCATATATACTCAATGAATTAATGACTAGAAAGTGAATGTTGACAAACAGATGCTTTGTGATGTCATGTACCTTACCCATCTCACACAACTTGCTTGTGCCAGAGCTGGGTCTAAAAGTGAGATCTGTCCCTCTGTACTGCTGGTGGTGACATTGGAGGGTTGTCCTCGTCACTCTTCTCATTTCTGAGACATACCCAACACCCCCAATGTATGTATGTATGTATGTATGTATGTATGTATGTATGTACGTACGTACATATGTGGTACAGGGTCTCACTATGCAGCACAGACTCATAATGATCCTCCTGTTTTCAGCCTCCCAGTGCTGGGATTACAAGTATGCACCACCTTGCTGGTCTTGGCAGGCTCAGTGTGTCTGAGGGTGCAACTGGTGTGGCATGTGGTGCCAGAGATCAAACCCTTGTTCCTGTGCTTGCCTAAGCAGGTGCTTAGTCCACTGAACTATCTTGCCAGCCCAACAACCCCAGTTGAAAGGAGGAGAGGTTTATTTTGGCTCACATCTTACCAGTCTCGCCCTTGCATGGTCAGCTGGCTGCAGGACAGGATCATGTGGCCACATGGGCTGGAAAAGAGCTGCTCACATTTCTGCAGCTGAGAAGCAGCAAAGGAAGAAATCTAAAAGAGAAACTCTTTCAGGACCGGATCCAGGGAGCCACCTGTCCTGATCTGGCTCCCTCCCTAGCTATAAGGGCAAGACAGCTGGAAGCCCCTGTCATCCAGTCACCTTTCCAAAGCCACTCCTCTGAGCACAGGAGGCTTTGAGGAGACAGGTAGTTATGACTGTAGCAAGTGTCTCCTGCCCCAAGCCTTGGTCTTTACAGAAGGAAGTTTGTATCACCTCCTTGAATTTCATGGGTGTTCCCTATCACATTCTGTCATGGAGCCTTCTCTGTGGAGCTGCCTGGCTCTCCTCTGTCCCAACCTCTCAGCCATTGGTGACTGTCCTGGGGTTTGCAGACTTACCAACATTTAGAGAGAAATTATTTCAAAGAAGATACTTGAGCCATTAGGAGGGCAGGAAGTCACCCAGAAAAGCCAGTGACTCTTATGTTTTGACCTGAGTTTGGCTCCTTGAGACACTGTGCAGGCATCAGGGTACCCGGGGAAGGAAGCATACATGTCTCCAAATTGAATGGGAGGGTGGGGATAAAAAATGTGGCCTCACAGATTGTTCTGACATTTAATAAATATTAATCAAATGCCCATTTATTGTCAGGCACCATCATAGGATATGAGAATCTAGCTGTGGATAACTCAGGTCTGGTCCTCCAATAAATATTAAGTGCAGATTTAGTTAGTGGAAAGTGATTCGAGGGAAATGCATCCCTGCCTTGGCAAACATGGGCTGTCTGAATGGTGTACACAGCTTAAGCAGGCTGGCTGTGTCCCTTGATTGCCCTCTGTGGCAAGGCACGGGTGGTGATTTTTGTGAGCTTGGAGAAGAGAGAGGTACTCATAAGAGGGGTAAGCAGGGGAGGGGAAAGGAGGGGTGTCATAGACGGTGGCAGCCTTCTATATGCAGCTGAGGTGGACAGGGACTGGATAGCTGTTTTCCTAGTAAGTTTTGCACATACCTGAATGTCATGGACAGCCCACTTCTGGGTTGGGGCTGTATGAGGCAGCAGGGTCCTGGGTCTGCTTATCGGGGTCCTGGGGGTCTTCTGGATGTGGACTCCCCTCTGGCACACTAGGAAAAATCTGCAGCAGCTGAATCCTGGCTGTATCCCTGTCCCTGAATGATTGTGAGATACTTATGCTATCATGCTGGGTCTCCTTTCCCAGTGTGACATGGGTGGGGGAAGGGAAGAGGGTCAGTTACCCTCCACCCTGTAGCAGGGCCTGTCTTTAGGAGAACCATGCAGTGCTGTAGTAAGTCTGGCCTTGCACTGCCTGGGCAAAAATCCCAACTGTAAGGCTTGTTTACTGTATTACAAATTACTTTGCGCTGCAAATTCCTTGTGTTAGTGATACTTATTCTTAATTTCTAAGGATTAAATGAAATAATGAGCATAAAACTTTTGGCAGAGTGCCACAGACCTAGCAAGGGCCCAATAAGCATTAGCTATCATCTGAGATATGAAGTGGGCTTTATTGTCCCTATTTTATAGCTGAGGAATCTGCCGGAAGGTGTCTCAGTCAGGGCCACACTGACCGGGGATTCAAACCTGAGGCCTCTGTGCTCCACACTTCTGTTGATTGCATTATGTGTGGTTGTGTTTCTGACGCACAGCCCTGACAACCAGTCCACGCCCTGCGGCTGTGTCTCAGCAAGCAAGACTGACTTCCTCTCAAGACGCTGGCTTTTTTCTCCTGTTCTGTTTGGCTCTGCATTGCCAAGCATGTAAGAAGTCATGGGGCTCAGCCTCTAATCCGGGAGGGCTTTGCAGGAAATAGAAACATTCAAAGGTTGCTGCCTGCTGAAGAGCTGGAAGCACACAGGCTGGGCAGAGGCCTGACGGCTTGACAGCCATCTATGCTCTTTGGGGAGCTCATCTCTGGGGAGGCAGGCAATTGAGAGAGGATGTCAAGCTGCCAGCAGTGTACTGCTCTGGAGATGTGCCTGTCCCCACCCACAAGGTGCCCGAGCAGGGGCTCCTGGCCTGCAGGCCCAGGCAGCAGGAGGTTGGGGTGATCTGCTTCCAGCCAATTCCCTGGCTCCAGGCCTCTGAGATGGACCCAGCTTCTGCAGTCTAGTCTAGAGTTAGGGAGAGCCGGCTGACCTGAAGCCCCCCACTTACAGGCAATAGCGTTAGACCAAGGAAATACATTATATATTCCAACCTGGAGAAGTTCCCACTCTGCAGACTCTTGTTTTCTGCTGGGCACAGTCAGTGTGCCATTTCCCAGTGTGCCACCCTGTGGGAAGTTTACTGTGTACCCTGAAATCCTCTTGTCTAGAATGAGAATTCCTTCTTAGCGACAGGGGTTCTCCTTATGTTTTGCCTGATTAAGGAGAAGGCAGAAGCTTTTTGCTCTTAATCTCATTTTCTTATTGTTCTTGTTTCATGTCTTCTTTTGTCTCTGCCTAATCTTGAACTCTCTTCAGTCTAAATCAAATGTTGTCAAGAGCAGAGTTTTACAAGTCATTTGTTCTATAAGATTTAGAATGAAAAGCCGGCAGTATCCCCCACCCTGACCTTGATAACATCTCTCCTGAGGTGGCTATTTTCACTTTTTTGTTGTTGTGGCCCTCATATATTTACCACTTAATCTATCTTTCTCTGTCTCTCTCTCTCCCTCAGTCTGTCTGTCTGTCTGTCTGTGGGTTTGTCTGTCGCTCTCTTTTTTTCGGTGGAGGCTTAGTCTTGCAATGCTGTCCAGTCTGGCCTTGAACTCCTAAGCTCGAGTGATATTCCTCTCTCAGCCTCCTGAGTTGCAAGGACTATAGATGCCCACCTCGCTCTAATTTCTGAATAACACAGGTGGTCTTGTTCTTGTTTAATTCATTTGCATATTGTCAGCTGACTTCCCTGAGTGGGACCTTAACTCCCTCCCCACCACAAACATTCACATATCCCTATGTTCTTCTATCTGTCTTCCTCATATATGTCAGCATTTGTAGGCAATTTTTAGGGTTGACCTTGACTTCTTTTTAGCTTTATTTATATTATTTACAACTGGGTGATATAGTAGATTGTGACTAATTGCGTCTCTTTTGCATTCCTCCCTGCTATAGTGTTCATCACTGTCTTATTTTATTGATGAATTTGTTTCCTGTTAACTAATCACTAAGTTTTGTACCTTTCCTTGGGAAGTATTAATGTCATGTCATCATATATACTACCAGGATATCTACAGGTTTTATTTATTTTTTTTTCTCTCCTTGGAGTCATATGCCTAGGGGCTTCTTCATTTCTTGCTTAATCTGGCCTGTTTACTCTTAGGCTCTGTCTCCTGTTTGTACCTTAGACTCAGCAGCTACTTAGAGGTCTCTTTTTACAGATCCAGTGGGTTCTTGTGTAACCTATTTCCTCATTCTAACTGAGCATAGTATCTTGCACAGCACAGAATCTTTTTATTCTTTCCTTATGATTGATTTATAGTTTGGCTGAATTCTCATAGGCTATAATTTCCCTCTTTGGTGGGCAGCAGTCTTACCTTTTGTTATACAGGTCTGTGAATTTTGACCAAGGCACACAGTAATGTGCTCATTACTCCAGTACCTACAAAAGAGACCCAGCCTCCAAAAATGTATCTCCTATTGATCCTTTGGAGTTAGCAACTTTCTTTCCAAACCTCAGCCCTGGAAACCACTAGATTGTTGTCTGCCCTCAGATTTTACCTGATTCAGAAACCCATAAAGGGTTGATTCACATTGTAGTGAAAGTCATTATTTTATTTCCAGTTATATTTCTTTTCTCTGATGGCATGGATTTACCACCCTTGTTTATCTGTTCTCCACATAAAACCATTTGAATTGTTCCTAGTTTCTAGTAATCATGAATAAAGGTTGTATAAACATCAGTATACAGATTTTCACATCAGTGTAAGTTTGTTACTTCTCTTGGGAAAATACTAGGAGTAGAGGTGCTGGGTCATATGATAAATATGTATTTGTACTTTGTATAATAAACTGCAAAAATGATGAGAAATTTTGGATGCTAATGAGT
>PVKN010017529.1:0-17291 GCA_004027915.1 Capromys pilorides | reverse complement strand
TTATCTCTTCCCAATGCATTTTGCATTTAAGTCACTCTTCAAAAAAAAAAAATATATATAGGGGTTGAGGATGCAAAAAACACAAGGTTCTGAGTTTGACTCCTGGTACCCCCCAAAATTTATTTATTTGTTTATTTCCTTTTTCTTTCTTTTGAGTCCTTACACTAGGGAGACTATATGATATTTGCATATGTAGGTCTTGTTTATTTCACTTATATGTTCAAGATACACCCACTTATATATGAAGTCTTTTAGTTTCTCATTCTTTATAGCTGAGTAATATTCCAGTTTTTGAAAATACCACATCTTTTTCAACCATTCTTCAGATGATGGGCATTTTGGTTGTTTGCAAGATTTGGCTATCACAAATTGTGCTGCTATGAACACAGGAGCACAGATATCACTATGATATGATGTTTTCAGTTCTTCTAGGAAAATTCCCAGTAGGGGAATAGCTGAATTAAATGGGATTTCCAGTTCTTGTTTTTCAGGGAGACTCCACACTACTTTCCATAATGGTTGCACCAGTCTGCATTCCCACCAGCAATGGAAAAGTGTTCCTTTTTCCCCACAGCCTCTCTAACACTTGTTGTTGATTGATTTCTTTATAGTAGCCATTCTTTCTGGGGTGAGATGGTATCTAAGTGTTGTTTTTATTTGCATTTCATGAATGGCTAGAAAATGTGGAGCATTTCTTCATGTATTTATAGGCTTATTGAATTTCTTTCTCTGAGAAATGTGTGTTCATCTCAGATGCCCATTTCTGGATTAGGCTTTCAATTTTGGGACCCTAATGGTTTTTAGTTTCTTATAAATTCTAGATAGAAGACCTTTGTCTGAATATTTATTAGTTAAAATCTTTTCAAAATTTGTGGGTTGTCTTTTCACTCTGTTGGTAATTTCTTTTGATGTGCAAAATCTTTGCAGCCAGAAGAGGTCCCAGTTCTTGATTCTTTCAAGTGGTGCATGTGCGTTTTGATTTTTGCCCATGAACTCTTTGCCTGCTCCTATGGAAATCTTGATATTTTAATAATGACGTTGACAGCACCTCAAGATGAAAGAAATAAGCTTGCCACCATCATGAATGTGATTAAGGCATGGTCAAATCTCTTCCAGTTATACATTTGCTCACAGCAGGGCAGGACAGTCCTAAAAACACTTATAAGAGATGAAGGGAAACTGTGCATATATGACCTTTGTCCCCTATTTGGAGAATTGTGCTCTCAGGTGATTTTCCAAGGAGTTTTTGTGAATTCACACACAACCAACCAGTCATTTAAAATCCTCACTCTGGATCAGGTCTCTTGAACTCTTCATGCATGCAAAAAGAGTCCTTTCTGATTCGTGAATGTTCTCTATTAGGAATACAAGAAAGATTAACCAGCTCAGTGCCATCGAGCATAGCAGCCAATAGCCACAGAGTAAGTGAGTGCAGCTAGTTGCCATAGAGGTATCCTGAGCATATGAAATACCAATTTCAAGGACTTCACACGAAGAGAGAATCTTCATAAAATTTTATAACATTTTATACTAATTACATATGGAAATGATCAGCTTTTGGATATGCAGAATTAAATAAAATATATTGAGATTAATTGCACTTTTTTTTTTTTAATGACTGCTAGAAAATTTAAGAAAACTTCTGAAACACCATCATACTTCTGCTGCAAAGTACTGATTGCACTGTCCCAGGTCCTATTTTGTAAATGTCAATATTCCAAGCTCTTTCTTAAGGTCTGTGTCTTACCTGAGCACCAAAAGTGACTGAAAATATGAGAATAAATGGGAAATTCAGGATGTCACTCACATTTGAGAATGTTAGAAATCCAAAGAGGGATGTTTGCCTGACACATGAGTAACCTGAACGTAATACATGCAACTACATACATTCTAGGACACAAAATAAGGATCTATTGCTACATAACCTTAGGAAATGATTCTCTAACTGGACATCCTAAATCTAAAAGAATGATAACAATATAATTTTTTTCCTTTTTTTTTTGTGGAACGGGAATCAAACTCAGATCATTGCACTTGCCAGGCAAGCACTTGTGCCCCTGCACTATCTCCCCAGCCCCTAATTTTTATTTAAATCTTTTGTTCTATTTATTTTTTTATTATTGTTTTAACAACATCATTATTATTATTATTATTATTATTATTATTATTATTATTGTATTTTTTGGTGGAACCAGGGATTGAACTCAGGCCCTTGTGCTTGCCAGATAAGTGCTTATTCATATTTATTCATTTATTTATTTATTTATTTATTTATTTGGTGGAAACTATATAAAATTTTTACCTACTTATTTTGGGGAAAAATAGCCCACCCACCCACCCCCCAAAAAAAAACAAAAGAAAAAACATGAGAAAGGTTAAAAACAAATGATATATTGGAGAAAAAAGTTTTTGCACTATTTACAAGTAAATATCTAGTATCCTTAATGTACAACGAACATATAAAAAGTATTAGAATAAAGACCACATAATTGAGATAAATGGGAAGGAGACATCAATGAACAAAAACTATGTAATAACAACTTTCATCCATATTCAGTGGGGTTCAACATGTTAGTAGAGAACAGAGCCAAAAACAGAGATATTATTTCTTACCATCAAATGGGCAGAAATTCAGAACACTACAGAGCACTCAGTTCTCCACAGATGGACATCCAGGCACTCTCACAGGTGGCTGGATGAAAGTGGGAAGCAAACCATCTCTGTGGACAGGATTCTGTTCATATCTAGCAAAGCCACCGTCTCAGCTACTCTTCTCTCATTGCTGGGACAAATACCGGACACTCAAAATTAGGGAAGGAAAGCTTTATTTAGCTCACAGCTACTGGAGATTTCAGTCTACTCAGCTGGCTCCAAGGCAGAGTGGCACATGGTGGAGAGCAAGCTTTCATGGCGGTGGCAAAGAGCAAGTGAGCAAAAGGGAGGAGAAGCATCAGCTCAAGCAGCTAGCTTCTCTTCCCTTCTTACACTGTAATGCAAATTACCTGCCCAAGGGCAGGTGCCCACAGTAATCAGTCACAAACTCCAGCAGCTGCCCCATGGTTGCAAGAGGCTTTGGGAGGCACAGCTAGACACAACCCATAACAGGTGTACTCACCCTCAGACCCTTGTTTATTTGATACTCAACCTCTTCCACATTTGTCCAAAGGGAATTCATCAAGCCCTGCTCCTGCCTTTTCCTGTCCTGTCTCCACCACTTTTCTAGCACTCTCATTTTCTTTCACAAGAGATTCCAGAGATCATACTTCTGCCCTATTCCAGGCATGGAGTCAGGCTCTTGTCCAAGGAGACCTGATCCTTCCTATAAGAATCTGCAATGAAAATTTGCCTAAGCTGACACAAAAGAACATGCACAAGGTCATTCATTGAAGTATAATTTGTGATTAAAATGTACTTGGAGCCACCTCACTGGATAAACTTAGGAGAGGAAATAGAAAATTACTCTATGAAAATTAAGAAGTTTCTTTGTGGAAGAATAAAATAACTTTCAGACTATGTAGGATATCGCTCAAGTGGAAAGAGCAAAAGGTAGATGGTGAACTGGGTCATCAGCGAGGAGATGGTAATCTAAGCAGACACCGAAGAGGCCAGATGACATCAAGGGTCAGAGCACCTCCTGCCTCTGACCCCCCATGTCCATCAAAATTCAGCCATACCTGGCAAAATTGAAGTCCCCACGCACTTAGACTCAACTCAGAACCCAAATCTACTGAGATTATACTCAGCCAGCCATTTGAAGCCCTCAAAGTAAAAAAAGAAAAAAAAAAAAAAAACAAGTTAAACATTAGAATAACTGTCTGCAAGAATTCCTTAGTGTTTATATTATTTATATTTAATAATTATCTGCCTCTGAACTCTCTGAAGCCATGTATTTTTACAGCCGGAATAATGTTTCCCAGGTATAAGCAGCATTAATCAATTTTTCCTGTCAAAGGGAGAACAAGCCTGCTGTAAACTATTGGTATGTATCGAAACACACCCATCCTGACAAGAACTCAGAACCAATTATTTTCCCTTTGAACTTTGGCTCCTCCAGTGCATGACAGAACAAGAAAAAACTCCTGGCCAGCAGAGCCTGGCTCTCTGGACTTGGCCTTTCGGTGATGCAATAGTGCTGCCTCACGTGAACAGGACTTCGTTTTCTCCACCTCTTAGAATGAGCTGAAGGGCAAGCCATTTATTACCAGGTAATTTTAAACAATCAGGCTGCCTGGCTCAGGCAGTCATTTTGACTTCCTAACTGCAGTCTTTCTGCAGGCTTTTCTCTGCAATCAAGAAGCAAAATCCTTAGTAGATGCAAAGCAGTGATTGTGATTTCCACCCCCCCCCCCAACAATATTCAGGGGTGTCCTCAGGGGACACACTCCAGGTGTCTCCTCTTGGCAGACAAGGACTTTCTCAGCAACAACCATGAGGCTGCTGTCACCCTGAATTTCAAATTGCTACTTATCCATTCTTTGAAAAATTCAGACTTCTAAGCAACTACCACTCTGTTAATATAGATATGAAATGCTTTATAGTTTTGCAAATATTCTTATATAATTTCATTTCATTTATAGAGCCTTACATCCTTTGTTGAAAATAGATTTAAAACCAGCAATGGAAACTAGTAAGGAGAAGCATGACCCCTAACCCTCTTGGGCTCCAGCTGGCTTTATTCCAACTCAACATAATTGTAGGAATGTTATGTGATGGTCCATTCTGGACATCATTTGCCTGAGACACCTAGCTATTTAGTCAAACATTATTCTATGTATTTCTGGGTATTTTTGCATGAGAGTATATTTAAAGCAACTGATCAAGTAAAACAGAGGGCACCCCATAAAGTAGGTAGGCTTGCTCCAGTCAGCTGAAGATCTGACTGTTCTATAAAAAGGTCGACTCTTCCAAATAGTTTCTCCCACCTGACTGACTTTTCTATTGATTGTTTCTTCTGGAGATGCCTGACTAACACACATGGGAAGTCGGTTCAGAGTGTTAGAACCTAGTAGCATCCCCTTCTTTGGCAATTGTACCCCTTTATGTGGAGACTTCGCTGCCTCTGTGACTTGGCAGGGGTTACTTGCCCTCAGTCTCTCGCCATGGAGGTAGGGGCATTCTTTCTCTCTCTCTCTCTCTCTCTCTCTCTCTCTCTCTCTCTCTCTCTCTCTCTCGTATTCAGTACAGGGTCTACAGGGGCTCACTGTGTAGATCTGACTTGTAGTGATTCTATTTTCAGCCTCCCAAGTGCTGGGATTACAGGCTTGCACCACCACACCCAGTCTCAATCACCATCTCAGCACGTCCCAGGGGCAAGGCGTGCACAGCATACCCTGGGCACTGTGCTCTGCCTAAGCAGGCACTTTAATCCATGAGATATCTGGCTTGCCTGAGGGAGGACATTCTGATGCCAGTGTTCTACAAATCTGTGCTGCCCAACCTTCTAGAATCAAGTGTTTTGTTAAATGTAATCTAGCAAAGCCTCCAATGTGCTCTAATTTTGTCTACAATTTCTTAGATTATGTGTTTGTATTAACCCAACAGAATTCTCATCTCCTGGAAAGTGTATTTGATTTTACACATTTATTTTCCCTAACTAGAAACTCTGTAAGACCACAGAGTAGCAAAAGAGCTTCAGAGTCTAAGAAGCATAATTTCATTATCTGTCTTTCCTGCTTAGCAGCCTGCTGAGTCTGCTGAGTGTCTCTGGTTGATCTTCACTTTCCTACCCTGAATAACAATGTCAGACTCATCTCCTTTATAGAACGTAGTGAAAAGCAAGTGGAGTACCTACTGAAAAACACCCTGGCACACACAAAATAAGAAATTAAATAAATATAAGTTTCTTTCTCTTCTCAGTAATAATTGAGATCGAATGTTCAGGCTTTTAGAGATGTTTTAATGTGTATAACTATTTTTAAATTTTAGCAGTAGCTTGGGTTTGAAAGTTGAAAAGCAAGAAAATTGGTCATTTTCAATCTCTGTCATCATATTTTATTATATATTTCATATTCAATATAAATTACCATAGTTTCTTTTTTAACCCTACTTATTTAAAAATGCCACCTTTATTGTTCTCTGTGATGCAGCTTTTGTGGTAATCAAGATCAGTGACAAGTGTTTTGCATTTTCTTGGTGTATAAAACAATGCAACTCCTTCATATTGTTAATGTTGAAACCAATTCTCATTTATGTGGCCACCTCTTCTATCTTAGATCTTGGCTGAATTCAATGTGAATATATTCCTCTTTTAGGAAGAAATCTTGCTTCAAGGAGAGACTTATATAAAGAATCAACTAAATAAAAATCCTATGGGAGAAAAATTTGTCTTTGAGAGTTTTGTGGTGCAGGAGCATTATACCCACACATATTAAGGAACTTTTTCTTCTTCATTTAATGAATTATCACTATATTCATCACATGTGAATGTAAGTGATGTTTCATCATTTTAAATTAGTAGTATTCGGTGAATGCACACAGTTATTTCAAGTTTCCATTGTTTTTTCCAATAAAAATAGTCTTAAATTTTTGCCAGCAGAGAAATTTGTGTGGAGACCACACTTCATTTTTCTTATGTGCAGTCAGATAGAAAGAAAAGAAAGTGATTGTTAAATAGTCAGTATTTGCTTCCAGCAGTGTAAGAGTGAAAATTGGATTTTGTAGGGTTATTTGTAGACTTTGTGATCATGGAAGGATCTCATGGCATTGCTGTACTGCTCATTGGGAAGTAAGAGTCTAATCACTGCTTATGGGGAATCCAGGTACTCACAAATTAAGCCAAATGCAAATGTTCTAGTGTGAAAGACAGATTCTGACTAATGATACGGAATTATGGAAACGACCCATTAGGGGCTTGGATGTATTTCTCCAGAAAACAAATTTGTATATATAATTAAGCCATTGGCTGATACTATAACAAAATACCTGTAGATGAGCAACACACTCAGAGAAAAATTTTGTTTAGCTTAGTTCTGGAGGTTCAAGGGCAAATTACCAATAATAACTTGGCTCTAGTGAGGAACTCATTTACTTTTCTCATTACTGAAATAAAATACCTAACGCCCAAAGTTAAGGAAAGATTTATTTTAGCTCAAAGTTTGTAGAGGTTTTACTCTCTATTTGGCAGGACATGGTGGCAGAAAAAAAAAGTTCATGGCATGGCAGGCGGGGAGCAGCTCAGCAGCAGGTCTCCCTTTCCCTTTTATCTCTCCCAGGCTCCAATCCTTTTGAGTGGTGCTGGCCACACCATTCCTATCACCAGAATTATTCTAAACTAATTAGTGGATATTTCTAGTACCACACGACCTTAACCCTAGTGTTACACGTCCCAGATACAGCCACCCTAAAAGCCCCACCTAACAGTGTATGAGTTTGTGGGGGAACATCTAGACACAGTCATAACATTGTTCTTCAACATAATAGATGATTCTTTTTTCATGTAAATAGAGTGTGTCAGGCAGTACAGTAGGTAGGGTGGAGGTTGCTCCTGCATTTCTGCTCAATTATACTTACCCTTACCATTGTTGCTGTCCTACCACCATGAACTGCTGGCCTCTGCCCTGTGCCAGTCTGCCTTGGAGCCAGCCAAGTACGGACAAACCTCCAGCAACTGTGAGCTAAACAAACTTTTCCTTCCTTCATTTTGGGTGTGGGGTATTTGTCTCAGCAACAAGAGAAGAGTAACTGAGACACACATGAATCCTCTCTTCCTCTAAGTTCTGGACATTGGAATAAGAAAGCTGATTAGTACAGCTTTCAGATTCTTTCTTTCAGAAAAGATTTGCTCAAGAAAATTTAAAAGTGATAGAGATGTAGTATACAAATAGCAAAAGAACAAGTTAGGCTAGCTGGCATTGTGAGGAACAGAAACACCACCAAGTAAAAACACAGGCCAGGAGTGCACAGCCTGCTGCCTACAGAAGCACCACCCCTCCTGCCCCTACATACTTGCCCTCTGCATTTTGTGCAGCTTTCCCTTCACTGCTGTGATCTGCTACATGCCCCTGGGACTCACTGTAAATTTGACACAAGACAGACCTCATCTGGCTTGACACCCCTATTGACAGAGAGAAACTGATAGCGGGTTCCCCATACCAAGTACCTTCATGTTTCTACTTAATACACTCTCCATTTTCTGTTAATATAATATTCGAGACTGTATGTTTTAGAGAGAAAATAAATTAGTTTCTTACAGCTGTGAAGGCTTAAAAGTCTGGCAAGACCTTCTCATTAGTGGGGATTTGTCAGGGTCCTGAGACAGCACAGGGTAGCACATGGCAAATAGCGCAAGTGAGCCAGAGAGAGCTCCCTTGGCCAGCAAAGCCACTCACACAACCACCTATCAATCCTCTAACCCATTCATCAATCCATGGGTGGATTTATCCATTCCTCATGGCCCTCAATCATATATCCAAAGTCCTACCTCTCAAACACCATGGATCCATGTCTTTAGAATTTAGGTTTCTGGTACATGAATCACGGAGACAAAATCAAAACATAGCCTATGCCTGTACCAAGATAGGACTGGCCCAAACAATAATGGCTCAGGTATCAGGTGATGTCCTAAGGCCTGAGCAGCAATCCTACATCTGCTTCCATGGAAATAAAGTCACGTGACAGGAAGGCACTGTTGCTAGTCACTTTTCTGTCACTGGGACCAAATACATAACATCTACAATTTAAAGGAGAAGAGGTTTAATTTGCCTCAGAGCTCAGCACCTGATAAGCTGACTCCAAGGCAGAAATGACAGGTGGTAGACAAAGCAGAGGGAAGTGACCAGGCCCCTGCAGCCAGGCAGCAGAGCTACAGAGGAGACCCTGGGAGGGAGATGCACCTGCCTAAGGCACATTCCCAGTTCAAGCTGTCTCCAGTCAGGCTCTACTCTTCAACAGCATGTTCAGCTACTGACTAACAGGATAAAGCCACTGATGAGTACAGGACCTCCACGGCTGGATCACTGTCCTAAAGCCCCACCGCTGAAAACACTGAGACTTTGTGGGGACTTTCTAGCCACTACAGGAACCTTGAGACACCACTGTGCCCACATACTATTAACACACGTGATTCTTTCACTTTAATTTTACCCATTTTCCAACTTGCTTCAGTTAAATAATACAGCAAAGCAAA
The DNA here is from genome assembly GCA_004027915.1 of Capromys pilorides. Classification (NCBI taxonomy): domain Eukaryota; kingdom Metazoa; phylum Chordata; class Mammalia; order Rodentia; family Capromyidae; genus Capromys; species Capromys pilorides. Next base: position 8,167 of record PVKN010017529.1, on the reverse strand, counting down.
ATAAGACTAAAAATTGCTTTCAGAAAGGCGCTGGCTGGTCTTATGTCAGAGGATCATGGTAACCTAGGACACCACACCAGGGTGGAGCTCACTGAGAAGCACCCCCTGCACATTCCCTCTGCTAGATCTGTTTCTGTTAAGACCTCTGCACTGCACTTGCTCAGACTCTGTGGCCATTCTTTAAAGACATGTAATAGATGTTACAACATGTTGCTTCCCTTTTACAGATTGAAAAGTGTCCTCAAAAATTTTTCTTTCAAAAGAAAAAGACCTTTTCTTTCTGAGTTGAAAAATATTACCTTAATCGTAACAGCATTCATATTAAAGCAACGCAGGCTATGAAATATAGAAGAGTTAGTGGCCTTTTTACTGCTCAAAACTTGGAACACTGAATATTTCAGGGTTATCAAAGATGCCCTTATGCTTCAATTCTGACCTAAAAAAGTTTTCCTAGTTTTTAATAGCCCTTGCATGATCTTGTCAAAGTATGAAATGTTATTGTTCCCTATTTGAGAATTAATTTTATAAATCCAAACTCTTGCTTCCACCAGGTAGAAGGTTCACCTCATTTCTCACTGTTTCCCTGAGACTAAAAGAATTTTCTCCAGTACAAAAAAATTACATCATCATTTGGTATCTGACCTAGGGAAAAAAAAAAAATCATAAAATCAGAAATGCTTCACTTTTCTAAAAGACAGCTATTTGTGATGTGGGGGGGGGGGGGGGGGAATGCCTAAGTTCTCTTGTCTATTGAAATAGGTCATGTTTTTTAGTTGGTAGTGCCAGAGAGAGAGTTGGTTAAGATAGAGCATAAGGAAAAAAAGAAATTAAAGGAAGGAAATTGGTTATCATATATAACCAAAGAAATACTTCAGCGTGTAAGTGAGGAAGTGGACAGATCTCTCCAGGCAGTTGAAGAAGGGGACCAGCGGACCACAGTGCCCTTCCAGCAGCTCCATTTATTGGCTCTGCCTCTCTTGGCTTCAAGGCTGTGTCTTCCTCTGCCCAGAAGGAAACATGGGCTCAGAGGCACTACTCAAGTTCCATCTCTACCATAACCACTAGCATCACATTCCCTGGAAAACTGACTCCTTCCAATCTGACAGATAGATTCTTGATTCATTTACCCACCACTAAGGTGTAGGTAAAATCAGGCTGCAGCCACTCCTTGTCTGATCTAATGTGGGTAGGGAAGGAAGAAGGCACACGAGGAATAGTAATGCTTGAAAACCAGAGAAATGCTACCCGAAGAAGGAAGGGTTACAGAGGAGGAGAGTGTTTCAGCAGACATCTGCAACAGCTTTAGAAAATAAAGGATTACTCTCCTCCATGTGAAAGGAGTTGATACTTGGAGGTGACAAATGATCAGTTGATTAGGAAAAAAAAATTGTTCTCTTCTTCTAGAAGTACCCTAAGTATTCCTTCTTTGAGTTTCTAAGAGCTAAAAAGTGTTCACCAACAAAATAAGTGTGGTATATATATTTTTAATGTTAGCAAGTAAATGTTTAAATTTTCCCCCAAGCAAAGAAAAATACTGTAAGGGTGTTGAAAAATATGATGTTTAAATTTTTTTAATGTATAACAGTAAAAGACACATTTCCATTAACCCCCCTTGCTTCAAACACACTTATCCCATCCTTCTGGCCATGCTCTGGAGCAGTTCAACTCTGCTTTTGTAAACATTTTTATGAGGTGTGATCCAACTTTAGTGGACCATGCTGCTGAGTGCATCCAACAGAAAGGCAGGCCTGTAAAACATGACAGCATTATCTTTGTGCCCTTTATCCACAGCGTCTGGCATTCTATAACTTCTCATTCTTCTCTAAAGTCAAAATGCCCATGAAAGGTAATTTTTTTCAAATCTACTCAGGATATCAAAGGCAGCCACAACAGCACAACTAAAGATACCCATGCAGAGGACTCCCAGAACTGCTTCAGAAAGTAGCAAAAATGAGGGTTAAGTGTTTTAAAGTGAAAACCGGTATTTTGAGTGTGATTAATAGCAATGTGTCCTTTATTGTAATATTCTTTTAAAAAATTAACACACTTGTAACACATTTATACCATCTTTGATCACACATTGTACACCAAGGCCTATAAATACTATGTGAAGTGTAATTTTAAACTATGCTAATTAAATTTAAATTATTATATTTGTAAATATGAACAAATTGTTCAAACCTATGTACAACTTTGGTCATTTTGCATGTCAGTGATCTTCCCCAGCTTAGCCAGCTACACATTAGATCACTTAGTTCATCCCTAGAGTTCTTAGTCATACCAAGATTTTCACTTCTGGCTATTTTACTCAACTCCATAATCTGTACCCATTCTTTTAGAGCAGGGATGGAAAAACTTTTTGAGATGAATGCCCAAATACAGCCCAAAACACATTTCTTGGCCACAAAATGCCAACATCATAATTAAACCTGAAGACTGAGGTCTTAGTTTAGAAACAACAAAGTACACATTACCATCTTTTGTCTTAAATGAGAATAACATATGTACTGTAGGATCTTTGCCACTTCTTTATAGTAAGAACTAGGAGAAACAGTGTTTCTTATAACAGCTCTCCTTCACAAGAAACAAATTAGCTCACTGCTTTTACTACTTTTCAAAGACAGAGTTTTAAATCTGTATAATTCAGAATTTCTGTCTTTACAATAGACTGAATATTAATAATAAAGCACAGTACAGCATTTGAAGAGAAATGTGTTCCCTGATTTTCAATGATAAGACACATAGAACTCAGATTTTCCATAGTGACCAGGAGGTTGCAAGCCTAAATAGACAGCAACTTTTCTAGTGCATTTCGAATAGGTTTAATCCAAGTTGGTTTTCATATGTAGTTGCATTGTTCTGTGTTTTTTTGGAGGGTGGGGGTGGAGAAGGGATGGGAGAGATATAGGGGAAAGAAAAAGATATCCTTATTCCAACACTTTAAAGTATGTGTAATGTGAAATTTACCAGCTAACTTTTAGCCATAGTGTCTAATGGTATTAAGTGCATTCACACTGTTGTACAGTGTACAACCATCACCACTGTCCATCTCAGAATGGAAGACATCTCACAGCAAAAGCTTGCCCATAGCAATAGACCTCTTTTTGATGCTGCAGTCATTGACAGGAGATAACATGTCCTGCTCCAAATATCGCCAGTGCTCTGGAGTCCCCCAAAGTGTCACTTGGCACCAGAGGCCAAGGAACAGTCTGGTTAAGCCATTAGTCTTCCCTTTCTTTATGTTGGAGATCATGCTGTCCATCTTTTGCAGACCACAAATGTTTGCAGGAAAACATGCTTGGTTTCTCTTCAGATTACACCCCTACCTGACAGTTGCAATTTTATATTGGCTCTAACAGGCTGCAGTACTAAGTTTTCACACATTATTGATGGGAAAAGAAATAGAAGAGCACTGGGCATGGTGACACAGACGTATAACCCTAGCACTAGGGAGGCCAAGGCAAGAAGATTGCCACAAGCTCAAGGCCCGCCTGAACTATATAGAAAAACCCTTTTTCAAAAAAATGAAAGAGAAAGAGAGAGAGAGAGAGAGAGAGAAGCAAAGGCACTAACCGAATTGAAAGGATAGACTATGTTTTCCATATGCAACTAGAATTAATTTCTGCTTTGCAAACCTAATTTGCGCAAGGTCTTTAGTTTGGACTGAGCTCCTGCACTAGGTTCAACAAAACAACCAAAAATGGAGTCACTCCTGCTAATGCTCCACACTACAAAGCCAAAACCACGTTTCATATTTGACTTCCCAAGAAAGGGAAAGAGTGATAGCAGCCAGATCTCCAAAGAGGCTAACTCTCTACCCTCTATGGTAAGGATGTCCCTTCTGCTTTACACTTTACAAGGAAAGTAACTTTGATAGGATTAATCTGTTACCCATCCTGGCCTCTGCTCTGCTCAGCACTCTTCTGCCTATAAACTGCGCCTCCTCTGCAGGGCTCCCTGGAACCCATCCTATTTTACAGAAGGAGCTGCTGCCTGATTGTAGGATTGCAAATAAAGGCTAGCTAAGACCTTTACAGTAAATTTGTTGTAATTTTGTTGTTTGACAGCATTCAGCGCAGAAACCTTGAGGAATAACAAAGAGATAATTGATCCATCATTCCTCTGCATTTTAAGACACACATAACTGTTTCTTGGTTGGCTGAATTTAACAATCTTTCCTGTCAAGTAAAGGTCTGCGCTGACTTTTAAAAATTAAAGTGAACAAATTAACATTCCTCCAAGCTTTTACTGTAATCTATTTCACACTCAGTAGCCCACAGATTTAACCTGCTGGGTGAGGGCCATGCCTGGCTTCCAGTGCTCACTGAAATAACATTATAATCATCATCGGTGCCAATATACTAAAAGCTGATGTGGAAGTCTGCTTCAATTTTCCCCAGAATTTAATGAGATGTTGGTATTATAACTTCAATGAAAATATTTTTTTTCTGTTTTTCCATCCTGACTTGTACCTCCTGATAAAACAGAATAATGTCTAGAGCCACAGAAATAAATATGGAGATTGAATACCCAAATATGCAAGGGAGAGTAAGGAAAGGTTTTTTCCCTGTGTTTTCATGTTCTCCCTAGAGGTTAAATCATTTTCCTAAACAAAATGTTGTCTCTGACCAAAACAAATGTGTACACAGATACTTATGATCATTGTCAGTATTTTCAAATTCTGACATCATCCCAATTGCTTTTGTTATTCTCAACAAAGAGACAGCTGAACCTGTTAAGCCTGGGATTTCAACAAGGTAAACTTGTAGGAACAATAGGAAATCATTAGCACAACTGGGCATGGATTTCCCCTGGAATAAACGCTGCACAGAAGGGGTCAGAAGGCACATTTTTGTTTACTTTTAGGAGTTTCCTTTTTGTCACCACAAAGATTCATTTCTAGGATTACACGCCCGTGGGAGTCCTGCCAAAGTACAGAATGTTGGAATGAGAAGGAATTGTGCAGGTCAGCCCCAAGCCTTCAGTCCTGGTAAGGAAATTGAGACTTAGAGATAAAAAGAGGCCTGGCTAGGCCCTGGCCAGCAGGACTCAAAAGGGAATGCAAATGCACTGCATGAGCACTTTTAATGAGCCATTCCTGCAGTCATCTTTTGGATCTCTGCAATTGCACAGCTCAAATCCCGGCAGTCAGCCTGGGCCACCACTGGACAATGTCATGCACCCTGCTGCAGTTTAAGATCATCTAGCTACTTGCGCATTGCAACCTGCCGCAGTTTGTGGATGTCTGAAGGTGTGCCCAAATGTTCATGTGCTAGGAATTCATCTGCCACTGTGGCAATGATGAAAGGTTGGGAAGCTTTTGAAATGAGGCCAAGAGGCAGGCACTAGGGGTCCTACATGCTGAAGAAATGTGTACGCATGTACTTCTCTCAGGTCCCCCGTCAGTGCCTACCAGAGATTGCTCTGCTCCCATTCCTGCAATTGTGATGCCGTCCATCCACCAGGAGCCTTTGCTAGAACCCAAAGAATGCTAGCCCCCATCTGCAGTGGGCCCTCACCGGGCTTTCTGGCTAATAAGACAAGAGGGAGAGCTTACAGCAATGTGGGAGCCAGGTGCTCAGAACCTGGACCTTCACCTACTTCCAATAGAATGCAAAAGAGACAAGGAGCAGCCACATAAACACACACACACACACACACACACACACACTCCCTTGTGTAAGATTCCTCCCAACCTACACTGATAAATTCCATGGACTATGCCCTGAGGAAGACAATGAAGCCATCCCACAAATGTGTGTGTAGACAATAATGCCCCCATTAGAGTCTCGGGGCCTGGGACAGCCAATTAGATTCTAACCAGCTCCAGGGGGAAGAATCCCAATCATTTGACAAAATGAGAAACAAAGGAACCCCAGCCAGGTTTTCCATCTTCTGGAGGTCCTGTACCATTACCTCTCACAGAATAGCTGTCTATCTTCCAATTTCTTTTCTTATAAATAAAATGTTTTCCCTTTTCAACATCACTCCTTTAATTTGTTGTTGATGCTGAGCTTACAACCTGCGTCAGCTGCAAAGCAGCACTGCAGCACAGGCCCCTGCATGCAAAACTTGTACAACTATAACCTGAATGAGGCTTTCATCTTTATAAGGAATACCATGAAAAATCTAATATCCAATACCACAATCTGAACAGGAGACCTTAACACCCCCATATCCGGAAAAGATAGGTCAAGCAGACCAAAAAATTAGCAAAGGGATAGCAGAACTGAAACAGAATTGGAACAACTGGACTTAGTGGACATACACAGAGTGTTCCACCCAACCACTTCAGAATACACAGTCTTTTCAGCTGCACATGAGACATTTTCTAAAATAGACCACATATTAGTCCACAGGTCATGCTTAAGTATATGCAAGAAAACAGAAATTGTCCCATGCACATTATCTGACCACGGTGCAAAAAATTGGAAATAAATGGCCAAAGAAACCATAAGAACTCCAGAAAGACTTGAAAATTAAACAACACTCTTCTCAGCAACCAGTGGGTTACAGATGAAATTAAATAATATCTAGAATTTAATGAAAATTCAAACATAACCTACCGAAATTTACAGGATGCAATGAAAGCAGTTCTTAGCAGGAAATGTATAGCTCTGAATTCACATATTAAGAAAACAGAATGGGAATAAATACATACTCTCATACAGCACCTAAACCGAGTAGAAATAGAAGAGCAAACAAAATTGAAAGGCCAAAGATGAGAAGAAATTATAAATATTAGAGCAGAAATTAATTCCATTGAGACAAAGAAAACAATACAAAGAATTAATGAATCAAAAAGCTTGTTCTTTGAAAGATTAAATAAAATTGATAAGCCCCTAGCTAACCTCATCAAAAAGAGTAAAGAAAGGACTCTAATTCAGGCAATATGGAATGAAAAGCATGAAATTACTACAGACCCAGCAGAGATTCAGAGGATCATATATAGCTACTTTGAGAATCTTCACTCTCACAAAATTGAAGACACAGATGAAGTGGACAGATTCCTAGAAAAGACAAATTACCAAAACTGAATCAACAAGATATAAGAACTCTCAAAAACCCAATAACAGCCAAAGAAATACAATATATATAAAGGCTACTGACAAAGAAAAGCCTGGGACCTGATGGATTTGCCACTGAATTCTACAAGAAATTTATGGAAGACATAATCTCAATACTCCTCAAACTCTTCAATGAAATAAAAATGGAAGCAATCCTTCCAAAATCATTCCTAGAAGCAAGTCTTACACTGATACAAAAACAAGAAAGAGATGCAACTAAAAAAGAAAACAACAGGTCAATTTCTCTCATGAACATAGATGCAAAAAATCCTCAATAAAATCCTCACTACTAGAATACAACACATCATCAAGAAGATTATACACCATGACCAGGTAGTATTCATCCCAGTGATGCAAGGATATGCAAATCTATAAATGCAATACACTATATCAATAGAGCCAAAACCAAAAATAACATTATCATCTTAATTGATGCAGAAAAGGCCTTTGACAAAGTCCAATACTCATCCATGTTCAAAGTCATACAGAAAATTGGAATACAGAGCCTCTACCTCAACATGATAAAAGCCATCTATGACAATCAAACAGCTAGAATAATTCTAAATGGGGAAAAAATTAAAGCCTTTTACTCTCAAATCTGGTACAAGACTAGGATGTCCTCTATCACCACTCCTATTAAACATAGTTCTAGAATCATTAGCTACAGCCATTAGACAAGAAAGAGAACTAAAATAAATAAAAATAGGTAGAGAAGAAGTAAAACTATCACTATTTGCAGATGATATGATAATCTACTTAGAAGACCCAAAAAACTTCACCAAGAAGCTACTAGAATTAATACACAAATTCAGTAGCATATCAGGTTACAAAGTCAACACACAAAAATCAATAGCATTCCTCTACACAAATAATAAACACACTGAGAGAGAAATTAGAGAACCAGTACCTTTTATGATAGCACCGAAGAAAATGAAATACTTAGGAATTAATGTAACTAAGGAAGTAAAATACCTTTTCAATGAAAACTACAGTAATCTAAAAAAAGAGATCCTAGAAGATTTCAGAAGTTGGAAAGATATCCCTTGCTCCTGGATAGGAAGAGCCAACATTGTTAAGATGGCCATACTCCCTAAATTGTT